>JAEAOA010001884.1:0-35425 GCA_016746295.1 Potamilus streckersoni | reverse complement strand
AACCGTAAACAAAGTTTTAAACCTGCAGAATCCAAAGAACTTGATATATTGATCATTAGTAATTTCCCATGATCAGAGCATAAATATCTTACAATTTCAAAGGCTGTGTAATTTTGCCAAAAATTGTGAACTCTTATGCTATTTATGCTAGGAGCATGGAAAATTACAAATGATCATGAACTATCCAGAGCAAGTGATATATTGTGTACTATTTTTCTTATTTCAATCAGTAACTGGCATTTGCATGCTGACTCCAAAATTATTAGGATTATTCATTACTCCAGGAACATAATATTCATCAAGTTTGGTGGAGGCATGTGCTGTAGAACTTGCATACAAAATAGGAAATCCTAATGGTGAACTGACAGCATATTATGTTTTGACAAAATGGTAGAAATATAAATAAAAGCAGGTTAAGATAAAATATTTCATACATTAATGTGAAAAATTAAACAAACCTCACCTGTAATACAGTTTTCAACATAATCTATAGCTCTCTGGAGAAAACATGTCAAAATCAAAGGCCTGACCAGTGTTGATATTAACCTGACTGGTGTTGATGCTAACAGTAAGAACATAATTATAAAGACATTCTACATGCATACAATCTTTAGCAAGGTCAGATATATAATATTGGTCTCAAGAAAAAAGTATTTTTTTGTTACTCCATGACAAATAATACCCTCCAAAAATCTTGGATTAATATAAATGTCAGAAGGAAGGGAGACTCTAAACAAATTCCATTACACTTTTATTTGCATTGTCATAAGAATGCAATATCTTGATAAATAAAAGTCCAATCAGCAAGATTAGATTGTACTTATTATGTCCATTTCACACCCAAAATTTCCTGTGCAAAAATCAACAAACAATGTGACACTTTAAAAGTGAAATTTTGTCTAAAAAGGTCTATAGCAGCAGAGAGGGTGAACCCTACAACAATATATTTGCGACAAAATCGATTAAAGCCTCAGAATGCCAATGGAGCCTTCCTACGAAATCTCATATTTTAACCAAAAAAAAATTAAAGGTCCCATCTTAGCGATTTTGTCGTGAATACATTGTCATAACCACACTCAAATTGCTGCCATCTACGTCTACAAATTTTTGCGACAGAATCGATTAAAGCCTCAGAATGCCAATGGAACCTTCCTACGAAATCTCATATTTCAACCAAAAAAAAAATAAAGACCCCATCTTAGCGATTTTGTCGCAAATACATTGTCATAACCACACTCAAATTGCTGCCATCTACGGTCGCAAATATGTTGTCATTTCACCCTCTCTGCTGCTGATTAATACAAATTATTTAACCGATATTTGTTAGCTTTTCACAAACAGACTAATCGATAATACTTCACCACGTAGATCAATTAAATTATTTGACTGATCGGTGAGTGTAAAATTAATTCTGGTTAGTGAATCATTTTGACATTGCATATAGACTGGATTAGTCGGATTCTCAACAATTAAAAATCCGGGGGGTGCTGTTGGTGAAAATGAATAAAGAATGTAACCTTGTCGGGCTTGATTTGATTGTTCCATATTAATTTGATAACTTCCTTCGATTACATCACACGTTAAATTAAGTGCGATCACCGATGAAATATCCACATTGTTCGGTGCGATATGTCTACCGTCGCCGTCGGGAGAATTATTATGAGTGAGGATAATAGGCTTCGGCTGGCTATCTTTCCATGATTGATAGATTTTATTAAATCCTTCGTCGATGGCAGTTCTGAGTTTTTTCTTTAACTCGGGAACATTATATCCTGGTAATTTATAATTTGGATTTTCATTTATATTTTTTTTATAATCTTGAGCTGAGCTAGTTCTTGAAATCGGGCTATTTTCATCAGTGAAGAGATTAGTAATCCTCGAATTAAATATTTCCATGTCATCGATGATTTTATTACCCGCGGCGACTACACTAGTAAACTCAGCTTGTGTAAGAAAGCCAGATCTTAACGAGGGTAATAACGACAAAAAATCATTATTCATTCTATCAAGGATGTGATCTTTAATATCTACAAATGTTGGACTTGTTTCATGTATTTCCAGAATTTCACCTTCCTGTGGGATATAATCATTAAAAAATGGAATTCTCCACACATCTTCACCATATTGATTCTTACGTCGATATCTTTTTGTGAAGTTTATATCCTCGAATTTTTTATATCCTTTTGATGGATTTTCAGGTCCTATTTCATCAGTGACGTAATCAGATTTTATAGGCTCGGGCGTGGAATTACCAGCACTTCTAGGTGGATCTTCGGGCCATCCTAATACTGTTCTTATTGAACTGTTATAAATATCTACAACGTACCCAGGAGAGCCTATTTCAATTGTAGATGATAGTGTTGGTTCATGAACTGTTATCGCAATTTTTGATTCCCTTCTAGTAATGGATTTTATTCTACGTTGTAATTCATTATTAATTTGCTCAATTTGATAGGACCCAGTTGGTATTGAAACAACGTTCCAATCTGGAGTGTCATCATCTTTTTTATTCCTATATGCAAACACCAGAGAATTATTAGGTCTCTGACCGCCAAATGGAACCGATCTGATATTAGGCCAACTATGATACACTCGTAATTTTGCCAACGCGATTTCCTTTACTGAAACAGGCGAGGGAAAATTCACACTGAATTTAGGGTTTGTTGACGATATTGATATCATACTTGTTTTCCGCGGAGTGGTATTTTCTGCTATCCGCTGAAGTAGTTGAATCTCTTGCGACATTATTATTATTTACAATGTCTAATTTTGCAATAGATGAAAAAACGCTAGCGTTTTTAATCGTAGTATCATAAATACGTATCATCGCGGAGAATTCGTCTTCGGTAATTATCGTATCATCAATCGATGATGACATCAACGAGGATAATTGTGAGTAACCGTTAGATACTGCTTGATGTTTTACTATATAGTCGTTAAGTTTTTCTTGAGAACACGATGATATTTTTTTAGTAATAGCATTTGCAAGTCCAGCAAATGTTGTCACCGCGGAAATAGCAATTGGGACAGCAATCGGAGCTACCATTGTTACTGAAGATAGTATAATACCAGCACCGGCCATTATACCAGATACCGAGTATACTGTAACATCAATTGCGGTAATTCTCCTGCGATACTTTTTAATTTTTATTTCATATTCATCAATGAGTGTTTTGAGTTTTGTTAAGAAGTCTTTGACGGTATCATAGCGATATTGCGATGATGGAATCATATTATTTTAAAACCTCAAGTGGTTTTTAATTGTTAAAAATTCTAATTTAGATCAGCTACAAACTCCATGTACCATACAAATGATGTCTTATTTAAATTAGGATCAGTGCTTGTTATTGTAAACCGTTTGTATTCACCCACGTCAATAGTCGTTGAAATCACGTTGTTGTATCCATATGAAGTCGATGATGATATATTAAACTGATTCAGTGACACTATTGTTAATCGATAAATACCCTTGTTTGACACAGTGAGGGTTACTGTATTCTTTTTAGGTTCCCAATCTAATGATCCAGAGAGAACTGTGTATATCATATTTATGATATTTCTCTCATGAGGAATCTTTATTCTTTCAAGTAGCGGAAGATTGTCTGTTTTAAATTTTGTAATATCCTCGATAGATTTTTTAATACTATTAATGCTATCTCTAATAATACTAAATCCAGCATCATTAATATTTTTAATACTAGCTTTAATTTCATCAAAATTGGATTTAATTTCAGCGAGAGATGGAGAGGTTACCGCTGGTGTTCCAAAGAATTTATTGATAATATTTCTACGAAGGGAAGTATATGTTGTTATATGTTTTTCAAGTTCTTCATTTAAATTTTTTAATGCATCTGTGATTGTAGAAACGAGTACACCCGGTTTGAGTTTTCCATCATTTGAATATAACACTATTGTATCTTCAACGACGTCACGTCTTCGTATTAAGACATCATCCAATGAAACATTACTAGATTTCAATTTGCCCTGGCGATCTTGAAATACAACTATTTCCCCAGGATCTACACTTGACAAATTTAATGTCTCGGCGATTTCATCTTCGATTATTTTTTTTACACTTTCGACAGCGAATTTGCTATCGGTTTCTGTTTTTTTTGATTCTGATAAAGGTCGTCCCCAAATATCAATCATTATACGAAAATGCTACGTTTTTCTAAATCATAACGCTATCGTTTTTGCCATTGCCTGCTAGTATATTCATTAACAACAACTTGTGGTGGTTTTCTTGGAAATTTAGATATCTCTGCAAGGACATTTAATACTTCACGACCGCATATCGGTGGATCATTTAACTGTTGTGTTGGTAGCGTGGAATAAAAAATTGGAGATGACTTTGTTATTGTGGATACATATCGCATGAATTCTTTTGGTGGAGCTAATCCATATGAATCAAAATAGACAATTCCACGTGGATCAATTGCATATGCGACCCAATGAGTTCCTTTTCCGCTGCTGTTATCGAGATTGATAATACCCGTTTCATTTTTCATTGGTTTTGACGGTAATTGATCTCTCATGAAAACTCCTCTAAAGTTTTTTATTGATAATGATTTTACAGCATCAATTAAATCAAAATTGGACATTGGTGAAAATCCTAGGGATTTTTCCACTAATAAGCCGTTCCTGGTATTCTTAGGCCCGTGCCCTTGTACCAATTGTGTGGAGTTCCTGGTAGTCTTAGACCCTTTCCTTTTTTTTTATAGCCTTTCCCAGTAGCTTTTTTCAGGGCCATTCCTGCAGCAGTACCAACGGCTCCTAACGCTGCCGCCTTCGCAACCGCTGGGGCAGCCGCTGCAATCAATGCTGGAATAGCAGCTAACAGCGGGAATATTCCACCCGATTTTATCATACTGGCGATAGCTGCTTTCGAAAAATCAATTTGAACTCCTCGTTTGTTCTTTAGCGCATCATTGAAATGTTTTATTTGACGATCTGTCAGTGATAATTTATGTGCACCACCGGACATTTGAGTGGGTTTCAGCGTTATTGTAGTTCCACATTCTTTAGCCGACTTTGATTTCAATTTCTTGACCTGACCATCAGTCAACTGGACATTAACAATACTATATGTCATTCTATTCTAAAATGTAATTTACACTTTCAATTGATCTTATTGTGAAAATCCTAACTACATGTTTTCCACTGGTGCATCAATAAGTCTCATTCGTCCGCCAACTCCTTCTAACAACATTGATTTATCACTGAGAATGACAGCAACTGCTCTATAATCGGCTATACCAGCAGGGCGTTGTACCCGAGCTTGGAAGTATATATCAACAACAGATTGTCTCATCATGTCAAGATGTTCCAATGAAAAGTAATAAATCGGATAGTGTTTTTCAAAATCAATTTGCGATATTTGCAAACCAGTATCAACATTTTGATCACGACCCATATACGACAATATTCTATGATATACACGAGCTATGTTGTTGTTTTCATAATTAAGATGTACAATCTCTGCTGGCTCTTGTTGTCCGTTTATTCTCAACGAAACTTCACTTACTCCTAATTTATCAAATATCATATGACTAGATAATTGACGACCTACTCGATTTGCATCCTGTAACGCTATAAAGATATGACGTGGAGCTGAAACACCTTGTTTTGATGCTAAGTGCCATGTAAATGTGCCATTTACATTATCCTGCTTCGTATCAGTCGTTGTTGTTAGCCAACTTAGCAATGATTTTCCACCTGTGTCCATAAACGATAGTAATTCTTGCTCTATTGTAACTGCTGGTGTCAAGACGGGCATCCATAAAGTCAATTTATTTAAAATGACTTTACCATCAACAACACCATTAGCACGCCAGATTGCATCATTGTCATTCTCCTTTCGCACTAACACAACTGTATGCTTTGCTCCATAGATGACTTTTCTGACATTTCTACAGAATCCGAATATATGATGTAACGGAATTGCACATGAAAACCGTCGATGCTCTCCTTTCAATGCTCCCTTTCGTGTTGCAAATCCTAGATTGAAATTATCATTGACCCTTTTTAAAATGTCGAATCCAGCAGCGCCTGGTCTATCTTCACGGTCTGGATTAGCTGCGAGTTGTTGATCAGCTTCTGCAGTAGCTTGCGCAGTTCGTACTTTAATAAACTGAATATGGTCAGCATGATCAGAAGTATCCTTAGCAAACATCATAGACGGACCAGCCGACCTTGTATAATCATCAGAATATCTCGCAAGTCCGATTATTGTTGTTGCAATATCAACATCTTGTTCTATTGATTCAATTTCTTTTCCATCAATGATATATCTTGCACTGTTAAATAGCGCCATAATGCCATTATTTACGAAACCAACTCGGATATTTTGGTCATTCCCATATGGCGTATCAGCTGCAACATCTGTTACAAGTTTTCCTTCTACTTCAATAAACGCCTCACACGGCAAAAAGTATCTACTTGTATCTTGAACTTGAAGTTCAACTCTCCCCTTTTGATTAGGCTCTCTTGCAGGATAGGCATAATACTGATAGTTAATTTTAGAATCATCTTTATTCACCGGTGCCGCCATATCAAACGCTGGATCAGCAATTTTTTTAAATGCCATTTATACTAAAACGTATCGTTTTTCTAAATCATTTTCTTTTTCGATTTCCTCCAAGACCGCTTCCCGCTATCATACTTGCAATATTACTACTATCTGGTGAAGTCATTGCTAATGATGCTAGTTTTTGTTCCACTGCGTTATTTATCACTTTACTGACATTTGCAGGCATCATTGTTGTTGAAGGTAGCGGTGGTGGTGGTTTTCGTCCGAATCTAGATTTCACCAATGACGTTATTCTATTCTTTGCGGTAGAAAAGGCCGTTCCTGCAAGATCTCCAACAGCGTTAATTCCCTTATTACGAATAACATCAATGGCTTTCATCGCTAATTGTTTAGCAATTGGTGCTACTTTTGGGGCTATTCTTGTGAATAAACCAGCCATGATATTTCCAAGGCCGTCACCGTAGTATGCCTTATAAACGGGCAATCTTGAGTTCACTACATACACGTTTGTTGGTTTATTGTGATTATAGTGTACTATCATCTTATTTGAAATGACTTTGTAATTTCTAAATACAATTTCAATCGCTAAATTCCCCCGGAATTCCGTCCATTAACTCATCCAAGAGTTCTCGATACGTATGAATATCAATTATCCCACCTTGGAATAATCGTCTGCAAATATCAAATGCTTCATTAGTTATTTCGACTGAGTTATTTCCAGCTCGCTTACCTCCCATAAGAACCTCAAGTCGTGATATATCATTAATGATATTACTAGGACACATATGAGAATCATGATGAGAACTTCCATAACCCTTTCCTGAAGTACTTGCTGATTCGGAAACGTTTTGATTTTCTGGAGCTGGTTCGGAAACATTTTGAATTTCTGGAGATTGTCGACCTCGACCTCGACCTCGACCTCGACCTCGACCTTTTTGTTGTTCTTTTCGTTGATGTTGTTGTATACCATACGCATCAACTCCCATTTTAAAAGCTCTGTAATCCAATGTATCCTTATTTAAATTGCCGGGTTCATTTTTATTAATTTTAAATAACCAATCCACCCATTGATCTCGTTTTATTATGTTCTTTTTATACTCATCTTTTAAAAATTCCCTTCTGTTATAATAACTTTTTATAGCGAATTTACCAAATTTTATATAGTCTTCATTTTTCAACAATTGAATTCGTCTGATTTCTTCTATAGCTTCATCAGTGAATTTCTCGTTAAAAGGAACACTTTTTTTAGTGGAAACACTAGCATCTTCAACGGGGTTATCATCAGTATCAATATTACCCATTTGTTGTATTTCTCGCTGAGTTTGTAACTCACCTGAAAGCTGTTTTATTCCCTCGTGAGTTTTTTCAGTTTCTGTAGCAATCTTTCCTAATACATCAATAATAGGTACTGCTCCCTCTTTAGGGATGTCGCCGTATATAGCACGTTCTGTTGCAAGTTTCATATCTTTAGTGGCTTTAGTTACAGGGGCAAAAAGTTGTTCGCTTCCAATAGAAAAGTCAGTCTGCGCTTGCTGTCTAAGTTGTAGTTTATCTCGCACGTTATCTCGAATTGGTATAAACTTTTTCAGTAATGCTAACCTCTCACGGGCTAGTCTGGTAGTTAATGCTTCTGATGTCATTATTGGAAATGCTAACGATTTTTCAATTGTCGGTTTCAATGCTTGCATCAATCAAACGTCTTATAGATTTCACTTTCAAAGCAATCTCTGACCGAACTTGGTACTGTTCCCCGAGTTTCTTTCTAATGGCTTCAACTATACTAAATAGCCGAATGAATAAATTAATATCATTGTTATACAAAGAAGCATTAACCGCTTTTTGGATTCTTTTTATCAGTGAATACATTTTAGGTAGAACATATCTTCCACGTTTCAATTGTATATCAATTTGTTCAAATTCATTCAAAAGTCTGTCTTCATTCAAAAATTCAGAAAGTACGATTCCTTGATTTCTTAAATTTGATATTTCTGTGATGATAGATGTAATATCTTGAAATTCCATTTATTATTACTAATGTATTTGTATCTTTAAAATATTTTTATATACAAAAAAACAAAACATATACAATGCCCGTCTCTTCCTCATTCGAGTTTCGAGGCAAGAAAGGGCACATACATTAAAGACTTATACAATACCCTAACCCCCCAATCGAGTTCAAGGGCGGGTTATATTGGGTATTAGACGTGAAATCCAAGTGATTTCTTTACAAACATTGAACATATAACATAAAGCCTCATTTGGAACCTCTTTCGCGCCAAACGACGTCAAAGAGGCCCAGAGGGGGGACAGCACATTCTTGGAACTCATTTAGTGCCTTCGCATTATATAAGCCCAAGGGCCACAAACATAGATCTCCCAATTGGAAGCTCTAACGTAACAAATGCTATATTAGGTCTTCCGGAAGATATGTTGTGGGGGGGACAGTACATTACATATAGGATGATATATTTACAATGAATGAGTATTTACAATGAATGAAAGGATATATACAATGAATGAATATTTACAATGAATGAAAGGATATATACAATGAATGAATATTTACAATGCGATTCAATGAATGAATATTTACAATGAATGAGTATTTACAATGAATGAGTATTTACAATGCGATTATAGGTTATATATACAATGCGATTATATAGGATGGTTATATGATAGGATGGTTATATGAGGTATGATAGGGACAGTACAGGACGATACAAACATGAAACGACGGGGCGGACCTACACCCACCTTGCCAATCAAAAGCAACCCAAGAAATTAACCCTGGTTGCAGTTGAAAAAATTCAACCACACCATGTCAATGGCGTGGGAGTTTTAATTGGCAAAGTGGGCTTCGTTTTAAAGCCCCAAACTTATTACGGCTCATATTATATATAAGGTGAACTAATACTGCAGTGTCAATGTGTAGGTGTGTATTTATTTTTCTAGCATTTCATAATGAATACTGTGTAGTAATTTCAATGGAAGCTAAGTATTTAAATAAAACATTAAAACAAGAAATACAACTGTTAAATAATAGCAATTTTTTTATTAATTTCTATAATATTACGATTAAATAATCGTAGTAATAATGGATTTACATGACAAGATAACTCCGTAATGGGGATCCCTGTCAATTCAGGACCTGCTATTTCTTGAATCGAGAATGATATTTTTCTGAATTTTATTACACATAGCCACACTAAAACTAAACTACATGTAGCGCATTTTACTATTTTGACCTCACTAATTTGCAATTTTAAAGTAATTTCATTTTCATACAAACGCTGTTAACGTGTCTTTGTAATTGGGATTTTTAAAAAATCTATTAATAGACCCCTGGCCTTGGATTCACACGGCTAACTCTGTCAAATAAATTGTCTACCCTGTACAGGTTTTTCCAACAAAACCCTAACTGCTGTTCTCAATACAGTCTTTAGAAACAAGAAACAATAACACAAAATCAAAATCCGTACATACCTGATTACGTATACCGAGTTAACCATTAAATACGTACATGAGATCACACACATCATTAATTCAATCCAATTTCACATGTATTCTCGGACGAATTTCATATCCGGGAATCAATATCGAAAGTAGGATAGTCACGTGACGATCAGTAGTAATGAGGGGAAATACGGAACAAAATAGTAATTATTAAGAGTTATCTTGTAAATAAGAAAACTTTATTCTATGTCCATTTTTCTTTGAGATAGCTGTTTGACAAATCCCTTCAGCAACTTTTCGTACTGAAGGCATACATATTTCAAAATATTTCCCTGCAGCATTCATTGAATGAAAAACTCTTTCTTCATTCGTCGCTGTATCAAATGACTGTACTGGTCTCTTTCCAACTGACTTACAAGTCCCTGTCTTTCCTTTTTTTATATTCTCTCTTTGAGAAATACACTGTAAATTGGAAATCGCGTTATTTTGAATATTAGAATCAATGTGATCAATAACACAGCCATCTTTAATCGGTCCCATATAACACTCAAAGACTGCCCTATGACAGAGATATCCCTTTCCTCCAGCAGTAAATTGCAAGTATCCCTGATTATTAACAAAACCAATTGGTTTCTTTAGTCTACAGTGTCTAACAACACCATTACGAGATATTTCATAATTAACGAGTATTGGATGTGGTCTGAATTCTTGCTCCATTTATATAATAATACTATTTGTCTAATTCATCATTTGCTTTAATTATAAATCTATTAATGTAGTCTTGAGGGGTTTTTATGATTTTGTCTTTGACAGAGTCATGGTTAGGGTCAATGATGGCGTTTTTTATTCGTTTATCATAATAACGTTTCAATTCTCTAAACCGCTTACCCCCACAATTGATACATAATTGTGATTTTCCTCTCACACCCACCCCACAATTTATGCATGGGGACGGGCCTGTCGAATTATTTCTGACACTCTGTAAGTGATATCCACAGAATTCACCTCTACACGATTTATTGCATGGGGTTACTGATCCGATCATAAGCCATTTGCAGTGATTCATTATATATAAACAAACTTTTCTATTTAAATACTTGTCTTATTTATATGAATGAAGAATTCAAGAGATTATCGGCAATCAAGCCTCGGAAAAATATTAAATTCAATCTTGATAGAACTCTCGAAGACGTACCAAAAGAGAGAATAACTAATAGAATTCTGATTAGAAAAATACGAGATTGTGTTCATGAGTTTAAACAGGATGATGCATCACACACCTGGTCAACATTTAGAATTGATGGTGTTGTTGATGCTAGAATGAATGATGAAACAGCAGCTATGATACTATCACAACTTGGCAATAAACGGTATTTTATCAGAGTGAAATTCATTATCAAATTAGAATCGGGCGAATATATTATAAGAGACAAATTTGTTCCAATTCTCAAAGATGGGACATCAGTCATTGTTAGCCGTTATTCCAGACCAGGGCTGTTAACTGGAATTGATAAACCATACTATGAAAAAGCGTATCCAGAAACAGCAGTCGTTTATGGGATGTATCCGTTAAATAACCCTGACATTGGAAAACTAGCACCAATGAAACAGTCAACGTCAGCGGAAAAGCCACTCAACTGTGTGGCACAAAGAGTCTTAGAACATTTTACAAATGCACTCCGTGGGAATAAATTAACCGATCTAAGACATAAAAAAATAGATGAATGGGAGCTAACAGTGAAAGAGAACGGAGCAACTATTTCCGATATAGCTAGATTGGAAAAGTCGTTGAGATTTCCGATAACCGTTTTAACGATAACTGGCGAAGTATTATACGAATCGAAATACAATAAAAACGGAGCTCCAATCAAAATTATTGATCATAACAAGCACGCATGGACATCCGCGGTTACAATATTCCCGCGAGACAGAACAGTGAAGTATATCCCAGAAGAATTCATCAAGGATGGTATTCTCACTGAAGAAAGATTATTCGATGCTATTGCTAGTTTGTGTAAAAACGACCCTGTATCAGTATGGCTACTTCATAGTTTTGAAGATGAAGAATGTCAATTCAATCAATTTGTGAAACCTAACGGTGAATTATATCGTAGTGAAAGTCTACATAATAGGATGAAAAATCTAGCAATAAGTCTCAGTGAAAACGCTAGCGTTTTTAATGGAAAATCCGAAGATTACGAACAGTTACTTACAAATTGTTTTACAATTCCATCAGTTGCAGCTCATTTTGCAAGAAAGAAAAATAATTGGAAACCAACACGAAAAGAGTTTTTACAGGATGTTCAATCCAGCTGTTTGGAATATTATCATGGCGGTCTATGGAACGTTAAGTACAATCGTGAGAATATGATATCAGTTGATATCGTTGCCTGTTATCCAGGAAGTTTTCTAGGATATGGATTCGCTGGTGAGTATTTTAAACGGTTTGGACATCCCACACATGAAATGACTCGCGTTGCTATTAATGGACCACTGCCTGATTTTGATTTGACCGGTTTTGCTTGCGTAGTATCATTTGAATTCGCTGAAGGACTTCATCCGTGTTGTTATGTTTGGATTGGTAGACACATGGCTGAAAGGATGTGGTTACCAATAGTGTTATTGCGATATATGATTGATTGTAAAGTGTTAGTTTCGTTGATTGTCAGCGAAGCGATTATCTCATATCGAAAACAAACCAATGTCTGGTTACCAGAACCAGAATGTCTTGATAGTATAATCGATAAGTCTAGAAAACATATTGATGCTGACGAGGAGTACATCATTGAATGGTCAAAAAAGATATTTAATCAACGAAATAATGAAGCAAAGGATCTCGGCCGAAGAATAATCGGTAAATTTACACAGGGTGGAAAAAAATTTAACTTTAAAAAACAATCCTCACGATTGATTATAGATGATGCCGAATACGACTTCGTTATTAAAGATGCAGTAGAGAAAAATAGATACGCAAATTGTAAAACAGCCTTTTTGTCCAATAAAACAAAGTTAGGTAGAATTGTTACTTACAGTGATGGAGAAAGCTCTGCATATCTACATTTGAGAGCTTCTATGCTGGGTTATGCATCTATCAATTTATTTGCAATGATAAATAGATTTCCTAGTATAGCAGTCAGAGTTGCAATTGATTCAATGTATGTCGATAAAAAATATATCAAAGAGATAACTAAATTTACTAATAGCGAAGAGACTTGGGGAACATGGCGAATTAAACAAGAAATACAACGCGATTATTCTGAATCAGCAGACGTTGAGATTAAAAGTAGTTACCTGAAGAACGATAATTCTATCAGTGAAAAATCTATGTCTAAAGCACCACCGATATCAGATCCAATTTGTAGATATAAAACAGTTTATTTAAACGGTTGTGGTGGATCTGGAAAGACAACACGTGCGATAGAATTATATCGAGAGAGAACGTCCATGATTGTACTCACACCAACCCATAGACTAGCGAGAGAGATCAAACAACGAAATGTTGAAGCTTGCACGTATCATAGTTTTTTTCGATACAAGGGCGATGCTTGGACTCCTGAGCGAATGGGTGAGAAATTTATTCCAGCGGTTATTATTTGGGATGAAGCATGTACTGTTTCAGAAGATGTATTAAAAATGTTTCTTGATTGGTTATTGCAAAAAAATACAAAAATTATATTGTGCGGCGATCATGGTCAACCACCACCATTTGTTGGTAGAAGTCCACATAATTGGTTAAAAGGATTTGTTGATTATTACGAAGAAATTGATACTGACTATAGAGCACTCGATGAGCAGTTACGTGAGTTTAAAAAACTAATTAGATTACAACCCGATAGAATTCAATGTGAAGTAGCGCGTGAAATAATTTCTGAAACACCTTTGAATGATTTTTGGGAAACATGGAAACCAAATGATTTTGTAGTAGCAAGTAGAAAGATAGTCAGAGACGCACTTCAGAAAAAGTTGTTTGAGCTACACAAGAAAAAATTCCCAACGTTTCCAGTGCCGTTGTGTTATAGACCATTGGATACACGAAAGCAGAATATTGAAGTTGAAATTCCAGGCCAGACGGAGAAACAGATTCTAGTGTTAAATGATATTGTGCTAGTTGATATCAATACTGTAGAAGATGCATTATGCGCTGATAAATCACCATGGACGCTTGGTTATGTAACAACAATACACTCGTCACAAGGATTGACCATCACGGATACAATTGTTTGGATAGTTGATAATCGCATTGAATGGTCAAATTTAGTCTATCTCGCAGTGTCCAGAGTACGACGAATAAATCAACTACGAAGGATTGTTTTCGATGATGATTTTAATGCAAACGATGATAACACTGATATTAGCATCATTAATAAAAAACTCTCTGGCTACAAACAGCAGGACAAAAAAAAACAACGAGAATTTGATATTGATGCTGAAGTAATAATTGCATTAAAAGAACAACAGAATAATCACTGCGCCAGTTGCAATTGTATAATGCACTGGCAGTATTCGGATAAAGACCCTCGACAATTCACCGTAGACAGAAAAAATAACAGTCTTGGTCATGTCAGAAACAATGTGATGTTGACCTGTCTTGAGTGTAATAGACGTAACGGAGCTAGTTAAGACCATGTGGCGGTAATTGAGTATCGTCCGGAATGACTTGTAGTTGTTCGCGTGTAAAACCACGCTGAGGTGCAGTTGAATCCAATCTGTAGATTGGAGGTCTACCAGTTGATCGCGTTATAGTTGAAATTTTATGCGTAGTAACACTCCATATAGGATCAGTAGCTCTTCTTTTACCGCCTTCAAGCTCTCCTGGTTCGTATAAATATCTCACAGTAACATCACCGAGAAGTGGCTGAGTGCTAACCCGCTGCGGTTGTTCGGGAATATATTCTTTTTTTATTGCAATATTTGGTTTCATATTAATAGTTCGAGTAATCTCATTATTTAACGCTGCAACTACACTCGGTAACCTTTGGACCCATTCACGAGATCGTTTTTCTTGGATGAATTCTTTTGCATATTGATATCCAAATAACCGTTCTGCAAGAGTTCGATTAAATCGTTCTACAATTGCCTGATCACGATGTAACGCAGTATGCCCCCGTCGTATTGTAACACTATGAGTTTTCATTGTTGATAGAACAGCACCTTGAAACTCTTTGCCAGGATCAACTTGTAATAGATTTGGCCATCTTAGAGGACCTCGTCGATAAATCCTTTCAAATGCAGAAGCGACTTCAGAAGCTGACTTTGTTTTCAATGGTTCTGCTTGTTTAAATCGACTCGCAATATCAACTACAGTTAGCGCGTATTTGTAACCATGGTCATGTGGTAAAAACAATAAATCAGCCTGATGAACTTCATTGGGTACGGTAACATCAAAATGAGAATAATTAATTTGTTTAGGCGGTGGTAGATAAATTTGCCATATAGCTTGTTTGGATAACCAATCTTTTGCAGTGGATTTTTTCACTTTTGCAGCGTTAGCGAGTTTACTGATTGCTGCTTTACCCCTCCAGTATCCTTTCGGAGAATAATAAATAGATTCCATACTATAAAAACACTGGTGTTTTCAATTACCAGCACCTAACACTAATTTGCCTTTCATAGCTGATTTGACCAACCATGAAGCCAATTTTTCTTTGAAGGATTTATCGGGAATAGCATTTAAGGCATGAATTAATTTTACATCCGCGATATGTCTTTGTTGCAAATTATTGCTTTTATATGCAACATCATGAGCATGACATGCCTTATCAATAGCATTTATCGGATACTCACCAGGCCGGGGCTGATTTTGATCATCAAGTCTGATATCTAATCTCGTTCCGGGACCACAGTAGCTATATCCTGGAAGGTGTTTTTCTCCGGGGTATTTTGCCCATGGGGTTCCGGGGAGTTTTCCAAGTTTTGCGGCAATATCACCTCCGAGTTGCTTTTTTTTAAAAATCTAAATTTTTTTGTACCACATGTTACACACTTACCAGTAAGCGCTAGTCTATTGTTTTTAGTTGTAATGGTTGTCTGATCGGTTGAATCAGTACGCTGTTTACACTTAACACAATATAGATCCATAATTTATATATAGCGTTATGAATATAATTGATTTTTCAGCGACTAAAAGAAGAGAACCGGTAAAACACCACGCAGCGCTTCCGAATTCTGTCCGTGCCATTATAATCGGACCATCTGGATCAGGCAAAACACAATTACTGCTTAATTTGATAATGCGATTTATGAAGTGGGATAGATTATATTTAGTTGCCCCATCCGTAGATGATCAACGGTGCTATGAAGTGCTAAAAGATTATAATGAAAAAGCATCAGAAATTAAAGGTGAAAGTGTAATCGACTTTATTACTGATATTGATGATGCACCATCAGTAGAAGATCTCGATGGAGACATAAACAATCTTGTAGTGTACGATGATGTAATGTTAGATAATCAAAAGAACCCTGCTAGAATATTTTCCCGAGGTAGGCATAAAAACACTGACGTGATATATGTCACTCAACGATATACTCAAATTCCAAAAGTGATTCGCGATAACTGCAATATTCTTGCTGTATTCAATGGCGTTGATACACATACGCTACGAAATATTTGGCAGACATGGTGTTCCGATATGGACTTCAATGGATTTAAAAATTACTTTAGTCATGCTCAGTCTGTCCCATATGGATTTATAACAATAAATTTACACGACCCTCGGTCACGATATCGTATTGGACTTGATCAAATATTTGGTTAAATAATTTGTATTAATCAGCAGCAGAGAGGGTGAAATGACAACATATTTGCGACCGTAGATGGCAGCAATTTGAGTGTGGTTATGACAATGTATTTTGCGACAAAATCGCTAAGATGGGGTCTTTATTTTTTTTTGGTTGAAATATTGAGATTTCGTAGGAAGGTTCCATTGGCATTCTGAGGCTTTAATCGATTCTGTCGCAAAAATTTGTAGACGTAGATGGCAGCAATTTGAGTGTGGTTATGACAATGTATTCACGACAAAATCGCTAAGATGGGACCTTTAATTTTTTTTTGGTTAAAATGAGATTTCGTAGGAAGGCTCCATTGGCATTCTGAGGCTTTAATCGATTTTGTCGCAAATATATTGTTGTAGGGTTCACCCTCTCTGCTGCTCTCTCTCTCTCTCTCTCTCTCTCTCTCTCTCTCTCTCTCTCTCTCTCTCTCTCTCTCTCTCAGTTAATACTACCATGGTTTTAGTCTTAAAAATGATATCGCTCGTTTAAACCTGTCCAGATCCTCCAGGGCCATTTGGATAAACTGTTTTATGTTTTTTAAATGGATCATATATAGATAGTTTTGACAATTGTGATTTTATTAATACTCGATGCAAGGTGTATAATCTGCAGCTTCAGAAAAATCAATTATCCGCTTGGTTTTTTTTCCACCCCTTGGTACATCGCCAACGCTGATCGGTAATTCTTCTAGCAGCCATATGCTAGACTTGCGTATATAAAATGAATCTGATGAAATTCTGAGAGCTTTCCTAGGAAATCTATTTACCATCAATAATAAGTTTATCGAAACGTACGCAAGCATTGAAGATCTTAATGAGTATACTGTGATGAATCACCATCAACATAGCTGAGAATTGAACCTTTTTATTCCATCTGGGGTATTCACAAGTTATTTCCGCACAAATGTGCCTTTTTTCCTTGAATTGGCGATTATAAAATCTAAAATCTAATTCTGCATCGTCTATCATCAATCGTGTACAGCTGTGCTTTTTATCAGATGATAATCCATTAGTAAATGTACTAATTATTTTTCGACCTATGTTTTCTGCAAATGATATATCTCAGGAGTTCACTCCGGTGGAGTTAGCTCCGCTTTCAGGTCTTGCTATCCAAACATCGGTCTGACTTTTATAAGAAATTACTGTCTCATTTACCGTCAGAGACAGCAATATTCTTGGATCTAGCATTATCGTATTAAATCTATTGAGAGTCCAACCATATTTATATTTTGCATATTCGTCAGTATTCAGTATACTAGAACGACGACTAAACCAAGCAGGAATGATCGGATGAATTTTCTCAGCAAATTCAAATTCAAACGATTCAATCTCTGCAAATCCTGTAAGATCATTAAGATTTTAGGGCAATACATCATTTATTGACACTCTAAGCATTTCATGTGTAGGCTGTCCAAATCTTTCAAAATAAGGCTTACACGATCCTATTCCATAAAAACTTCCAGGATAACATGCAACCATATCAACCGAAATTACATCGCTGTATTTCACTAGGTCCGTATACGATACATAATCGTTGAATATCCTCAAGAAATTTCTGCTCTTGTTCTCTTCCATTAGTTTTTTTTTATGCGGAGAAACGAGCAACAACAGATGAAACTGTAAAACAGTTATTTAACAAATCGTGTATCACATTCATATCATCGCTGTACTTCAGCGCAACTTCAGTCATTTGTTCATGAAGAAATTCTTTTACGATAAATCTGACCAAATGGCGGTACAAATTGATCAGATCTACGAATAGGATGACTTTGAAACAGCCATACAATTACGGGATCATCATTACCAATATTTAGAATACACTAAAATGTTATCAGCATCAGAGCAGTTAACTTTTTTGCTCGCTTAAATATTGTTACACTCTACGTCCATGCATGTGCATTATGATCAGTTTTGATAAATTTTTATTACTTGAGTTCCTCTCGATAAATATTCTTTGCCGTATGTAAGATTTTATTGGTTATTGCCTGCACTTGTATTGGAAAATTTTATTTCCTTTCCAAAGTTCATCTATATTTTTATTGTGGTTCCATTTTCTATTTCACCTTCAATCCATTTCCTTTTTTGCGTCGCAGATCTGTTAGATAATTTCCTCGTAACATAATTGTAAAATATTCTGTGATTCTTTCGGCAACACGATTTAAACTAACATTCATTTTCATCGGTCAAAGAGCGTCAGTATCAGGTTCATCGTTTAGTGGATATATAGCATAAACAAATGCCGTCACAGGATATGCTCGCTCATAATATGGTTTGTCAATACCCATCACCACCGTAAGTCTGAAATTTTTACTCAATGTGACAACACCCCAATGGCGGCACTGGGATGTATAAAGAAATGTATAAAAGACAATGACGTGTTACGCATGCGTATACCTGGAGTTAACTATTTCACAGTAAATTGTTTCATAGGAACGAATGTACAAGATTATCACAATGGTCAGGTTCGTATGCGAATCCGCATCTGACAGAATCTTAAAGAACATGAAGTATTAAAGCAGCAGGGAGGGTGAGCAGACCATTATGAGAAAGGTCCCATTTGCGAAATCAACGCTTCTACAAAAATGACATAAGGTCTAGAAAGAGAAACCGAGGACTAGAATGTGTCAGTTACTCAAGACATTATCACCCTTGACCTTATGTGTCAAATTTCCGTGGACACTGGCATTAATGCCGACCGGGTGTCGTGGTCCTCATCCTGCTCCGATGTTAATGTCGGGGTTTAAAAAAGTAGTGCTGTCAGGTGATAGGTCTCTAAACCAACGATTGTATCCAGACCAACGTGATATCGTGTTCTTAGAACCTGTAAATTTGTCGTGATAAATCCTTACGGGGTTTTCTGAGCATTAGCAAAGAAGTTTTTAAACCTAGTCATATCCATATTACCGGTACACCATCTCTTATGGATGTTCCTCAACGTCTGTGTATGAACGGCATTAAAGACAACCAAATGATTACAGTTAGTTCTGATCACTATAGGAATCTGAACGTATCGTTCCGTGAAGTAGATGACGTCCGTGTTTTTGTACCTGTTTCGTGAAAATATTCTGACTAGATTTGTTTGTTTGTCGAGTATAACATCAACGTATATCGCTAGATTGGTAATTCTACCGTCAAGATCACCGATGTCGGTGTAAAATTCAATTACATCGCCACGGCCGTCGTCGTTGTTTTTCAGACCAATTGCAGTTTCCTTGAATTCCTTAAGAACATTATAGTATCGTTAGTCATGTACGGATGGTGCCACTAAATAAAGTATATTCTATTTGAGCCACTCATTATCAGGTTGAGTAGCAATTGAGTTTTACTAGACCCAGATGGACCAATGATAATGGCACGAATAGAGTTCAGTACTGCAGGATGATGAGTTACTGGCTTCTGTTCTCGCGTTGCTGAGAAAACAGTTACATTAGTATGATAAGAATATGAGTTTATTTTGTGTTCGATGCAAACGTGGTCTAAAAACAACAACCGTTTTATTTGAAATGGCGAAGAATTGTCTATCGGTCGTCAGTAGCCAGGCACTTACAGTACTCGCGTAAAATGTGGTGCAAAAAAGACAACCCATTAAATATTTGTATCGTCCAACCATAAGTCCTGGGTGGTGATATCGCTAAGGCACTCGGAAAATTACCATTAACTCCATGGGATAAGTATCTTTGTGAGAAACATCCTCCGAAATATAATTATTGTGGTCCTGGAACTCAACTTGATATTAGACACGACAAAAAAAATCAAGTAAAACCAGGAGAATATCCAGTTAATGTGATTGAATAAGCGTGAAATGTTCATGATGTCGCGTATAAAAATCAACATCTAGAACAACGACATATTACAGACGTCAAGTTTATTCACACGTTAAAGTCTGTAAAAAAAATAAATATGAAAGAGACTCACTAACCAGTTGGCTGAATCGATAGGCGATGTGTGGTAAGTTAGCCGTATGGACAGGCAACTAATTGTCTATAATTATAATAATGGCGCCAATTTTTTATAGTCCAAGAAGATACTGGAGGGGTAGATCAGCGATTAGCTGGTTCGCTTGTTCTGCAAGTGTCTCGCGTAGTGTTGCTTTAGATTGGTTAGCCAACAGGCAATATGGCAAATTTATCTACTGCCACCCAAAAGAATTCGATACGAACGGTTGAATGTTAGCACAACCAACGAAGTTCATCAGGCAAATATTTCGTTTTTACCCCATAACACTACTGGTAAAAGTAAACGCAAACGACAAAGTCGTTCACGCACATAAAAGTACCTGTTGACAGTCGTCGAATGCTATTAGATAAAAAGAATCATAGCCGCTATCAAATAAAACAGTACCTAAAGTTACGGCCGCATTAGAACGAATTTATCAATGTGGATGGGGTCCGTCTGGCAGCCTGCGATGGCCACAGTTGCTACAGGTTGATCCTGGCAAAGAATTTCCTGGTACAGTAATATCTATGATGAAACAACAAAATGTCAAAATTATAAGAGGACACACCCTAACTCATCGCGATCAGGCAAATCTTTGAGAGATTTAGTCGAACACTTGTTGAGCTATTTGTTTGGATATCAGAATGCCAAGAACATTTCCATCGACATTAATGTCAGGAACAAGAAATCTCGAGAATGGATTGTAAGGCTATCAAGTGTGATATCCACGCTAAACAATGAAACTACTCGTTGAATTTCTATGAAACCCATCAATGTAATCTCGCTGATACACATGCCATTTAAGCGACAGACCTTAAAGTCGGCTTAACAACATCCATTATTCGGTAATGTGACTCAGGTATTCATATAAACTTTTTAGGTGGTAAAATAAAGAGCAACTAATCCTATTTGGTTTGTAACAACACATAACGTTTCCAGTGTGGCAAGTCTGCAATCTACAGACTAGATTGAAAGCGTGGATTTCTCTGTGAACAATTACAAATAATTCCTGAAAATATACAATTACCACCAGCATAGATTCGCTCGCAAATCAAGCTCCTTTTGTTACATTCAAAACAGGCCAACATCAGATTGATACGTGTGTGACCTAAACTACTATTAATTCGGTCCATGATAAATTGTCGTGTGTCATTAGGAGGATATCACCGCATCAGTACAGAAAGCACAGTGATTTTTTGTCATTGCTTCAGCGTCATGATAAATTCAACGTCAGTATCCAACTTGCTTTTATGCTTTCTGTCATTTCGCTGATAAACAGCGATTTTCTTCTTTATCGTGTCAGACTTAGTGACGTTAAGGTTTTGAAGCTGATTATCTTCGCCGAAGTTAACGTTGGCAGCATAAACCATCCTGTATAGTTAAGATCTTTTTGTAACTCTCAATACTGCCAAATGCTCTAGATTTGACAATCCGATACAATCGTCGACTCTCCAAATCTTGGTATCAATACCATGTCATTCCCTGTGATGAATGAATTGCTAGTGCTTATCCTAAAGTCCAGCAACATCCACAGGAACAACAATATCATGAAGAACGAGTTTTTTTTCGTTTCACCTGGGAATTTCAACATCATTATTTTTTATGGGTATCTGCTGGACGATAAAACAATGGCACGCCTAGATCTGTAAATGTATCTTTATGAAGCGAAAATTATTTACTCTGAAGTGAGTCACAATTATGAGATTATTGGGTGGCCGTAAGTTCAAAAAGTTATCAATCGTCGTGTTGGAGATTGCCTCGCGCATCATCGTGCATTCAGTCTAGTTGGATTTAAGTCTCACATTCACTTTTACTTTCTTCAATGAATCATCGACAGTCTTGTAGTCATCTAATAATGCTTCGTAATAATCGATCAACAATGTGGAGATTCTCCGATAAAAGGTGATAGTTGAACATAATCTACATTCGCTTCGTCGATAGCCAATCAAGAAACATTTTAAAGTATCTTTAGATACGTCACATATCTAATCCCAAATAATAATTCTGGGAATATATCTTTCGCCGATTCTCGCTTGAATCCACTCATCTCGCTTCCATCGAAAGAAGCTGTGATAAGCATGAAACGCTCTCTCTCTCTCTCTCTCTCTCTCTCTCTCTCTCTCTCTCTCTCTCTCTCTCTCTCTCTCTCTCTCTCTCTCTCTCTCTCTCTCTCTCTCTCTCAGTTAATACTACCATGGTTTTAGTCTTAAAAATGATATCGCTCGTTTAAACCTGTCCAGATCCTCCAGGGCCATTTGGATAAACTGTTTTATGTTTTTTAAATGGATCATATATAGATAGTTTTGACAATTGTGATTTTATTAATACTCGATGCAAGGTGTATAATCTGCAGCTTCAGAAAAATCAATTATCCGCTTGGGTTTTTTTCCACCCCTTGGTACATCGCCAACGCTGATCGGTAATTCTTCTAGCAGCCATATGCTAGACTTGCGTATATAAAATGAATCTGATGAAATTCTGAGAGCTTTCCTAGGAAATCTATTTACCATCAATAATAAGTTTATCGAAACGTACGCAAGCATTGAAGATCTTAATGAGTATACTGTGATGAATCACCATCAACATAGCTGAGAATTGAACCTTTTTATTCCATCTGGGGTATTCACAAGTTATTTCCGCACAAATGTGCCTTTTTTCCTTGAATTGGCGATTATAAAATCTAAAATCTAATTCTGCATCGTCTATCATCAATCGTGTACAGCTGTGCTTTTTATCAGATGATAATCCATTAGTAAATGTACTAATTATTTTTCGACCTATGTTTTCTGCAAATGATATATCTCAGGAGTTCACTCCGGTGGAGTTAGCTCCGCTTTCAGGTCTTGCTATCCAAACATCGGTCTGACTTTTATAAGAAATTACTGTCTCATTTACCGTCAGAGACAGCAATATTCTTGGATCTAGCATTATCGTATTAAATCTATTGAGAGTCCAACCATATTTATATTTTGCATATTCGTCAGTATTCAGTATACTAGAACGACGACTAAACCAAGCAGGAATGATCGGATGAATTTTCTCAGCAAATTCAAATTCAAACGATTCAATCTCTGCAAATCCTGTAAGATCATTAAGATTTTAGGGCAATACATCATTTATTGACACTCTAAGCATTTCATGTGTAGGCTGTCCAAATCTTTCAAAATAAGGCTTACACGATCCTATTCCATAAAAACTTCCAGGATAACATGCAACCATATCAACCGAAATTACATCGCTGTATTTCACTAGGTCCGTATACGATACATAATCGTTGAATATCCTCAAGAAATTTCTGCTCTTGTTCTCTTCCATTAGTTTTTTTTTATGCGGAGAAACGAGCAACAACAGATGAAACTGTAAAACAGTTATTTAACAAATCGTGTATCACATTCATATCATCGCTGTACTTCAGCGCAACTTCAGTCATTTGTTCATGAAGAAATTCTTTTACGATAAATCTGACCAAATGGCGGTACAAATTGATCAGATCTACGAATAGGATGACTTTGAAACAGCCATACAATTACGGGATCATCATTACCAATATTTAGAATACACTAAAATGTTATCAGCATCAGAGCAGTTAACTTTTTTGCTCGCTTAAATATTGTTACACTCTACGTCCATGCATGTGCATTATGATCAGTTTTGATAAATTTTTATTACTTGAGTTCCTCTCGATAAATATTCTTTGCCGTATGTAAGATTTTATTGGTTATTGCCTGCACTTGTATTGGAAAATTTTATTTCCTTTCCAAAGTTCATCTATATTTTTATTGTGGTTCCATTTTCTATTTCACCTTCAATCCATTTCCTTTTTTGCGTCGCAGATCTGTTAGATAATTTCCTCGTAACATAATTGTAAAATATTCTGTGATTCTTTCGGCAACACGATTTAAACTAACATTCATTTTCATCGGTCAAAGAGCGTCAGTATCAGGTTCATCGTTTAGTGGATATATAGCATAAACAAATGCCGTCACAGGATATGCTCGCTCATAATATGGTTTGTCAATACCCATCACCACCGTAAGTCTGAAATTTTTACTCAATGTGACAACACCCCAATGGCGGCACTGGGACTGCGGTGTGATTCCAGAATAGAATCACGTTTGTCATGAATAATGTATATTATGTTGTCATAGTTATCGCCATCACTAGTTTGAGTAACGACGGCAATGGTTAATTTTATTCTCAAAATATATCTTTCTATCGCTAGCGATCCATCGCCTAGATCATAATCGTCGCTGCTCGTTTGTCATTCATTATAGCGTCAAGGAAATTATTATCTTACCTAAATCTGAATTTTGACCATAAATGCGCTGCTGCATCGTCGCTAAACTCCTTGGCGTTACGGATATGATTGCGTAAGTGCAAATTTGTTACTGTGTAGAGTTTTCTCTTATTACTTAATCTGTCAAGATCGATACCTAAAAGGTGAAGTTAATCTTTCAAACTCCATCATATATATTTAAGGAAACTATATCATCTAATTAAAAATCAACCTAGATCAACATACGCTGACTTCATGAGCAAAGAATAGTTGTCAATACCTGATGATTGGATCAACAACTCCATGTAATAAGGCGTGTTATTGTACATTTTGCTGCTATCATCATCAAAGTGTTGTACGTGGCATTTTAGGGCCAAAACCATGCGTACAATTTTGATCATTGTACGGGATAAATCACAACTTTTCATACATTGTGGTGGTAGAAAATGCAGAGCATTGAAATGGTATTATGATTTTAAAAACGAATACAGTCAAATAAAGGGTGCTTAGGATTGTCTCATATTTTCTACCATTGCCAACGTCAGCAGTTGGCGGTAATGTCGGCAGCGACGTGGAAACATATGATTAGATTGCATTGTAATTAACCAATCGTTAATAATTCTTTTAGTAATATGAGATTATTAATTTAGACAAAAATATATCCTCTACAAAATGGAGCACGGAAACATCGTTGAATAGTTCAGAAGTCATCCCATCTTTGATAATTATGACAAATCGCACTGGTGTAATCAGAAACTGTAGACTATAACCCCAGTGAGTTTTGTTATAATGCTGGTTATCTCATGTATGCTGTTGGGAGAAAAGTATCACTCACATAAATTTGTTTATGAGTGTTGTATTAAGGACGCTCATGTCGTCCGTCACCTTGACCGTTATCCACGTAATAACTCTTTACAGAATTTTGAAACTATTATGCAGAGAGAAGTTGCAAAAAAGTGAAGCGGGGGAGGGGATACAAGAATTCACGTTCAGTTTCTTCAATAAGCGTAGACTCAGAATCCAATAAAGAAATAAGAATATAAATATTTTGGTTCTTTTTCACTTTCAGTATGGCGTGTCGCAGACGTCAAAATTAACTCAACATTTTAAATGAGACACAAGCAAAAAATAAAATTTCAATATATATATATATATATATATATATATATATATATATATATATATATATATATATATATATATATATATATATATATATATATATACATATATATATATATATATATATATATATATATATATATATATATATATATATATATATATATATATATATATATATATATATAATTAAACCACTTTAGATTCTAAGAATTGTAAAGCTTTACGTCATTATGGGCTGTCATATACAAGGACATATATTTAAGAGAGACTATACAGTATGAGAAAGAATAGCAACCAGTAATCACGCCTGCCATTTCTCTTTTGGGATTTACAAGAAGAAAAAAAATCCAGGTTTTTTTTAGTAGAACCCGTTTTCATAAAATGAAGTTGAATTCTGGAAATCGTGGGTTTATGTATGATCTTAAGATCAGACCTTATGTTCTGAGGCTTTAAATATGGTTTAGTGTTCAGAACATAGTGTTGCACCAACTATTAATATCCAATTAATCTGTGCATGTGTCGTTCGCTCTTAATAATCAATACATGTTATAATACAGACCTAAATTTCATACGGTGCCGAACGTTTACGAACCACTTATTTTGTGTGTGTATTTAGATTACGTAGAATTTAGAATTAAAAAGAACTTTAATCATAGATATAAAATAAAAACCTGAGCCATCCGAAAGGGTTTCGCGATTACATTTGTTATAATGTGTCATGTTAGCTATCTTTATATTCAACTTCCGAACATATATCCATATAACTTGTTTTGTTCTAAAGGTTAACGTGATGGAATTTCACTATTATTGTGTGAAACTTCATGAGATCGAATCCCATGACTGGCAAACTTGTATATTGTTGTAAAATCTATTATAATGTGAGGCCGTTCCTTGGCTCTAAGATTAGCAGGAAAAATACTGATAATTGGTAAATCACTACCAAACACGTCTAGTCCCTTGCGGAGTGCATATTTTGTGCTCCCACGGGAGTCACCTTGGGGGTGGGTGCGTTACGATTGATCCTGTTGACCGTAGAGCAGTGAACATTTTTTTGAATTTCTAGAATTTCTTTTCGTATCTAGAAACTCAATGGACCATGAAGGGAAAACACTCGACACTGGGGAGTGTTTTTCCTTCATGATAAAAATAGTAAACGTAATGAGCACAATAATAGCCAATAATAGTCAGCAACACATATAAAAGCCTCACTGAAAGGCCACGTGGAACGGCAAGGAACTGGCAAAAGAACAAACCTCATTGAAGGGCAAAGAACTGACTTAAAGAAACTGGCTCAGCTCTACTGTCTATTTTTACTTCTCAAACTTAATATTATTTTTAAATCTGAAAATCTGCCATCGTTTATTTTAAAGAAATATTTTTATTATATAATGAAAAACGAAATTTTAATGCGATTATTTCTGTGATTGAAAATTACATGTCTGGGTTGCTAGCGATCCTCACCTTAAGGTCAGAGATCTTAAGATCTCACTTTCTGATCAACCTAATTCTGAAAATATCATATATGATTTTAAAATATAAAAATTTGAACGAATATACACACTAGCAGACGACTAAAAGTTTATTAAATTAATCGCTATCGATTATAAATTATACACAAATTTAGAATTCACGACACTCGAGCAGACGATGAAGAAAATTATATCAGAGTTGACTCAAGAATATGAAACAAAAATATTGTGGGCACGCGTGTAAGATAGCTAAGGACTTTGATGTCTGGCCAGATCTAACTCTGGACTAACGATGAACTGTTTACGTCCTACGCACACAAAAAAAAATCTCTCTTTTTAAACTCAAATGAAATACGGGTTTGTTTTTTATTTTGCTCTATCTACTGTCCGACTTTAAAGTTGGCGACCTTGAGATCTTAAGATCTCGCATACATACATATCGTTCATTCTTTTAGTCTTAAATCGAACAGGTGTCCGTTCTGATGTGTAAGTCTGAAATGGATCAGTGACAACAGCAGATTTTGACATCGTAAATAAACAGGATTAACAGGTACTAACACAATCAAATGACCAGGAAGACCTTAAAGGGTAAATGAGTGAAAAATATGTCCTTGCTGTGCCTGTTAGGATTTCTCAAGATCTGCTTTACTACTACCTACAACATCATCGCAAACTAGGTTCACATTTATTGTTGATATGATGTTGAGAACACCTGGTGATTTATGTCGAATACTATCAACATCGCTAAGATCTGCTTGTGATTCGTTGATATTTAGATATTTCTTAATATGTTCCAAACCGCGGTGATCTGGGGATCGAATCCACTGATTACCTAATTGAGATCTCGTTGCATCACAACATCATTGAGTCATGGAAATTGAATCGGCAGTTGATCTTTAGCCATTTTTAAATGTTTGAGAAATATATCCTGGTATACTGGTAAATAAAGTTCATTACCAGATTCAGGAATTCCTGCAGTTATTGCTGATTATATCGCAGACTCGCGAAAATAATCAGCATTATACAGTACCGCATTGATGGGCTGAATTGCGGTAATGATTTCTTGCTTAAGATAATCATGTAGCCCTTAAGCAGTCGCTGTAATCGAAGCTTCATGGGCGAAAATTCTTTTGTTAACAACTCAGATATTTGTTTCAATGAGCTTATTTTCTGCTGTAGCTGAAGTTCCATGTACGAAATATCAATGACTTGCCAGAAGGGATATTATTTACCATCACCGATGATTGCATTAATATTGGTTTCGTTGTGCCGACTAAAGTATCCTCCGCTGTACGCTGAAATTGATATAAACGCACGTTCTGACATAAGAAAGATAGCCGAGATTGAGGTTCAGGAGCCGGTGTTGTTGGTGGAGATTCTGATCACCCAAGCACTTGTCAAATAGATGATTGATATATATGAACGGTGTATTTGGATCTGATATCTAAATGGCGGCAGATACAGTTGGCTCGTGTTCTGTTATTGCGATTGGGGCTCTAGTGTCAATTTGCTTGTACCCTAGTGATAGATTTAATTCTGCGTTAAAATTCATCGTTGTTTTGCTAGATTTGATAACTTCCCTTCCTGTTGAAATACTACGGACTTTGTAATCTGGAGATTCATCAAGTTTCTTTTTATACACAAATGACAGTGAATTGTTTGTCAATAATGCACCAAACGACTTTGATCTGATATCTGGTCAGCTGTAGTATATACACCTTTGTTACAGCGTGATTTTCTTGGCTGAGATGGAAGTCGGAAAGCCAACATCAAATTCCGACTCAGTTGACGTCGCTAATATGATTGTGGTTGTGTGGTGGTGTTGTGTTAGCAACATTTTGTCTAATAATGCTCGTGTATCTGTCATCAATATTATTATACAGATTCTAAATGTGAAACACTAAGTGTTGAAACACCCAAAGTGCTTGCACGCGACTGTAAGTTCGGGCGTTTTATCTACGTTCGGAGTGTAAACACTCTGCATCATACAGTCGATAACTATCGCGCACACGGCATAATAAATAGTAATCATTTTCATAAATTCTTGATCTGGTAGTATACCGTCGTTCAACACCGACGATATATCATCGATGATAACTGCACATGTGCATGTGCCACTGCTGATTGCAACGTTGTGTATTCGTGTAATTTCTCAGTTGCGCATGTTGATAGTTTCTTCACAACGATATTAAAAATATCAGCAACACCAGCAATAATGGCAACGCTGATTCTTATTATTGTTGCTATCGCGTATGTCGCTGATTATGTACCATGTAACGTTATTGTTAGGTGCATACCGTGTATACAACAACGTTGGTAACCATGATGCGTCCGCAGCAAATTTTGTTTGATTTACCTTTTGTGTGTCTATATTTTTCACCGATTACTTTTTTAAAACAAATTTCTTTGATTTTGAGCTTATCGCCTGCAACCATTGGATTTATAAAGAAATCCGCAGCACCCTCCTTATGTTTCTGCGAAAATTCGTAAAAGCGGTTACATGATTATATTAAGATCGGAATATAACCAATCTAATACTGATATTTAATAACGAGCTCATTGTCTAATTCTGGTTCTAGTAGACGAATAATTATATTGTGTGCCATATTGAGTTGACCAGTCATAGTGTTGTCCGTTTTAGCAACACGCCTACTGAGATCACTGTGGATAATTGTGAGTCTTTTATTCTTCCTTACCTGGTAAATACCAAGATGTTCGCACCTGAAACTGGCAAGATAATATCAATCTATCTGATATTGCTTGTCTTGAGCCGACCATGTTGATCCTGTAAAACGACAACTATATCATTATTATAAGTCTAGCAAGCTCATCCTATGTTGCATATTTTGACAAATCAGCATCACTATGTCTCTTATCCATATCGACAGCCGTAGGTGATCTTTCATTTATAAACTATGGGCTCTTTAAAACTAATTCTATTGTTTAATTATGAACGCGTGCACAACTTTATGCGGTGGTGGACCATTGGTAGCCAATAACCTTGATATAGCATCTAGAATAGCTAGAAATTCATGACCATATATGGATTGATATGTTGTTGTCTGTGTTGTTATCGTTGAAAACCACAGTGGAACTGTAGCTTTAAATGGAGTGGTTTGATCGCTAGCGAATCACTAGCTATCGATGTAGTCGTGATCTTAAGATTGTGCCGATACATTTTAAAAATTCCTTTAATGGTGCCAATCCATATGAATTAAAATAAACAACACTACGTAGATCAATAGCATATGCAATCCAGTAATCAAAAGGGTCAGAACGACCATCAGAATTTATGATACACATTTTAAAGTGATTTGGTTTGTCAGGTAATTGATCATACATGAAAACTCCTCTAAAGTGTATGATATTTAATATACGAGAATCATCAAGCAAATCAAACTTGGATGCAGGAAGTTTTAGCACCATCATTTGCGATCAATAATGGTGGGTTCCTGGTAGTCTATGACCCAGAACCTACCATGTTCTTGGCAGTCTTATACCTCGCCTCAATCTTGAGATTGGCCTTAAGATCAGTCGCATTCTTTTCTTGTTGAAGTCTTTCCGCTCTCTTAAGACCATCGAGACCCTGCCCAGTTGCTTTCTTTAATGCCATATCGGCAACAGTTCCAACAGCACCAAGCTCAGCTGCTTTTATAGCAGCCGGAGCTCTAGCGGAAATCAGTGCTAACATAGCTGAAAGAAGAGTTATATCATGAATGGCAGACGCAGAAAGATCAAGTCTGGTACCGGTCTTTGATTTCTGGGCGTCATTGACGTGTCTGAGCTGACGTTCTGTAAGTGATAATTTATTTGGGCCTTGCAACTCTGTTGATTTCAGTAATATTTTATTTAAGAATTCCTTTTCAATGCTGATTGTAACTTTTAATATGACCAGGTATCAGAGTAACACTGACATATTGATATGACATAATAATATTATGAATGTTTCAATTTCTTTGGAATATATCACAAGATCTACATGCACATCGACAACCCCTGTTCGTTCACCGACACATTCGAGTTGCATCGTTTTACCTGATATCAACATAGCGATTATTCTAAAACCTCCAAGTCCAACCAGTATATCATTAACAGTACCTCATACGTGTATGTCAATGACAGATTGTCGGAACAGATCTAGATGTCCCAATGAGAAATAATAGATTGGAGACAACGACGAGAAATCACGCTGTGATATCCGCAGGCCAGTATCAATGTTTTGGTCACGCCCCATAAATTTCATCAAACTATGATACGCCCGTGCTACGTTGTTTTGTTCAAAATTCAGTATTTTGTCTTCAGATGGTTTATGATATCCATTTATTCCTAGTGGAATCGTCGACACCCTTAAACCGTCAAACACCTTGGAGTTTCTTTTTTGATTTTCCATTTTTAACAAATATATAACATGATGTTGAATTCCGCTGTTGAGATACTATCTGCCATGTAAATGGATGTACTGTACTTGTAACTGTGTCGGTGGTCATTGTCAACCATGACAGCGTCGACTTACCACCATTATCCATGATAGGGAGCAGACTTTGTTCTTTAGTGATTGATGATGTCATCGTTGGCATCCATAAATCAAGTTTAGATAGTTCCACTTTACCAGAAGCTAAAGCATTATTTTCCCAGATTGCATCGTTGTCAGTATTTTTGAACAAAACGCAGATAACATTTCTGACATGACTGCATAATCCAAAGATATGTGACAACAGTGTCACACAGCTAAATCTACCATCAGCATTAATCTGTGATATTCGTGTTGCAGCGCCCATGTTTAATTCTGGATTAGCACTGATGACTACCGGACCTACGTCGGTGTCAGCATTGTTGGCATGGCTTCTTTGTCGTCCTATGATGTATTGTGTATTGTCAGGGTGGTCAGTAATGTCCTTTGAAAAACATCATTGATTGACTAACGGACTTTAAATAATCATCATAATATTTTGCAAGACCAAGGATCATCTTAGCAACAGCGACGACATTGTGGGATACTTATAATTATCTCCCATCGATGTTATATGAGATACATTTAAATAACGCCATAATAATAATATTGATAACAAATTCACATTTATCATTTGCTGCATATTATTGTCATTTTTCGCACATTTACTCTGAACTTCAGTCAATGCCTCAGCGGGTAAAAAACACCTTGATGTATCTTGCACTTGTAGTTCGATCCGTCCATATTAACTTAGTTCTTGTGATTCATAGAATTAATATTGATAATCTCGCACAGACTCGTCTTTAAATAATCGAATGTCCATGACAAAATGAACATTTTTATTATATTTGCGTTTGCCTAAAATGATGTACCAAGAAGCGATTACTGATGGATCAGCCACTCCCTGCTATTAGATTTGCAGTTATATTCAGGGATTCTTCACTGGTGTTAACCCCGGCTAATTGTTTTATCCGTTCATTTGCAGCTGCCATCACTTCACTGGCTGCGGTCTGCGTATTAATCGCTGTTTGATAGCTGAGAATTATTTACTAGCAACATCACCAACGATGCCAAAAGCCTTGTCAGGAATAATATCAATAGTTTTCATTAATAGTTGCTTTGCAATCGGGATCGCTTTTGTGACTACAGTTCTAAATAAACATTGAACAACATCACCGAGTCCATCTCCCTGAATAACTTGTATGCTGGCAACTGTGAATTTATTTACCTGACCATTACAGATCCACGTTGAGGATTGTGTATGATCATATTATTTTCTTGTCACTGACATAATTGCATACCTAGTCAATGAAGTGACCGACAATGAAGTGACCGTCTTGTGTTCTTTAGCAATCATCAGTAATTTCATCGACATATGCCCGATAAACATTAGTGTCCATGATACCACCTGTGAATAATCTCTGTCAAATATCAGCTGATTCATTGATGATTTATGGGGAATTATTGCCGGCTCGTCTGCCATCAATTAAAATTTCTAGTCTATCAACGTCGGCATGGACGTTATTGGAACAACATTTATCAAGACCAAGATCTCTAATGACCCCATTATTAACACTCAATTCCGTACTGACAACTTCCAGTTGTTTCGTCTGCTTTTTCTTCCTTGTTTAAGATCTAGATCTACATTCTGAGGCTGATGTCTATTCTGTTTTATTTTTTTCAATGCACCGCTTCATTTCTTCCTGTATTCGTTTATTTTCTTGTTCAACTCGTGCAATGCTCATATACTGCACGGCTAAAAATTCCAAAATCTTCATCATTACTTCTGACTTGCTGCGTACCGGAAATAATATTTACGCCAGTCAACGATACCCTGCTTAACGTTGGAGCAGGGTGAGGACCACGATCTTAAGGTCGGGCCGATGTCTCAGCTGGCATTATTGTCAGCGTCTGTGAAATTTGACACACATGGTCAAGGGCGATAATGTATTAGGTATCTGACACGTTAGCGGTCTCCGTTTATCTTACTGGACCTTACGTCATTTTTGAAGAAGCGTTGGTTTTTTCAAATGGGACTTTCTCCATTGTTGTTTGCTCACCCTCTCTGCTGCTCTAGCAAACATGAAAACTGACTCAAATAAATCTAACCTTTCATTACATAGTTTGGAACTATCAAAAGTGCACAGTAAATGGTAGGAAAATAAAACCAAAGTATTGTGTCTTATAATACAGATAGGAAAAGACAATTTTACAATTGACATACCTCTACAGCTGGAGATATTCCTCGGTAAAGTGGACCGCTCACTGAAAAGACATTTTGTAATGTGAAGTTTGCATCTAACATGAGCCTATATGTATAGTGGCTATGTTGAAATGCACAGCCAGTACGATCAAGTTCTATTGGTAAGCACTTTGTTCCTGCATCATGGAGTGAATCGAACTTATTACATTGAAATAATGTACGATATAAATATAAATAAACCATCCTGTGGCTACGCTGTAGGCAGAAATGAAACCCGAGTCCATTGTATTCCAAATACACATAAACAATAAATATACACAATTTCTTGACACAAAGGAAATTAACATTAGGCTATAATTTTGAAATTTACGTTTGTAACAATGTTACATTATGTATCAGTCTGCTCTTTAAATGAAATACTATATTACCTGAGATTTCATGACACCTATGTTAACAGCTGCAAACTGTATTAATTATTGCATTGTTTGAAGTGATTTACCTGAAATAGGACTCCATGACCTCTACAGTAGTAGAAGATAATTGATATCCTTTCTCAGAGACCCCCGCCCCCTCAGCAAAAAAAAAAAAACGTTTTAGGTTAACATTTTTTGTCAGCAACCTTTGCTAGCTCAAAATGATAACACATTATCTGACAAAAATATGTTTTGGGGCCGAGGTGTCTCTGAGCTAAGATACATCAATTATCTCTACTACTTATTAGTCGAAAATGTCATATTAAACAAATGAAATATATATAATGTCTTATTATAAACCAGCAATCAGACATGTTGGATTCGATCTAATAAATATATTTTGTAAAAGATTTAATTCGATCAAAGCAGCGTCAGCATATACTGGTATAAAATCTAAAATAATAAGCGATTATATTAAAAAAGTGAGTTATCGCCGAAATATGGATCAGTGTGGTTAATTGCAGTTGAAAGGAATATGAGAACAGAGAGATGGGCATATGATGTGATGACATTTATTGATAATGTGGTCGATAAGTTATAAAAATATTATTTTTACAAAACATATAATACAATATAAACAACTCCATATGAACTACTAGCTTGTCATATAACATGCTAGTGAGCTCAAGAGCATTTGAATTAATCCCCATGTGATCGCCAAAGTGCCAAAGAACATATTAGAAGGACTAGAGAAAATTCAAACGACGAAACACAAACCCCATGTGATCCCCTAAGATG
>JAEAOA010001883.1:450000-681543 GCA_016746295.1 Potamilus streckersoni | reverse complement strand
TTGTAACCAGACAAAACAACAGGTGTTGGAATGCGATAAGCTCTGTCAACAGAAGTGACGAATTTGTTAGAACAGCGTATGTGTGGAATATGATTATTCTAAAGACAGCAAATGGGTTTTACCACAAATTTTTTATCAGATAACAGGATGAAAATTAAACTGTACATTAGAACGTTTCAGTTAACAAGGCGGAAATTAAACTAGCATTAGAATGAAAATGATATTTTATATCTCATTACCAATGATTAATGTTTCAACTGTTGATATTAAAAATACTTCACTATCACGACTATAGATACTAAATTTTACTTTACCGCTCACACAGCGATGGGACTCAAACAAATCTTTCATTTCTGGTTTGTTCAGAGGATATTTTTTGTTGATAAAATATACCTTTGACCGATCGAGATCAATTGTGAGTTTAGTATAGTTTTGTTGGCTAATGGGGCTGTGAAAGTTTTTAAATTCCGCTAGCAACTTTTGATACAATTGTTCGAGATAATTGAAATACACGCTGTTATCAGATCTGATGAGCGAAAGTTTTAACTTGTCACGTGTTCCATTAAAACATATACCTGATGTTTCATTATTAAATTCAACTGTCAATTGTTTACCGTCCATCATTAGATATTTGATGTTACTATTGTAGCTATTTGTCATTGTCAAATTTTCAAACATTATTTTATAAGTTTAGATAAAATTTCAGTTGGAAAAGATAATGTCGAGTATAGATCTATCATCATGACAATACCCAAGGGCAAATGTATCTACCCCATTTTTACAATAGCGTTTGTCATCAAAATTATACAATCCACGTTTGATAATGACATCTGTTTCGAGTTTATGATGATTAGTTCGAATTGCCATAGCTCTCATAAAACTAACACCACCATCAAGCGCATACCTGTAGTCATCAAATTTCATAAACTTTTAACAAAATTACGAGGCAGACCTTTTGCTTTTTTCGTTATTTTATTATTATCCAATAATACGGCATACATTTTACTACGTAATCCGATAAAGTATTTGATAGCGCTTGAGTTCATTTCATCTTTAAACTTACCAATCACCTTTTTATTTGTGTCGTCATGAAATTTACTGTCACGTGGATAATCAGAAAGATCAAACAGATCTTGATTATTGTACATGTCCTGATAGATATCATCGCATTCGATTTCATATACGAGCGAATCGGTATCAGTAAACAATAATCTACTTGCCGGCCACTGAATTTTAGCAAAATTGTAATGAAAATCGTACATCAACCACTTTGATAAATCTAACACTGCAGCTCCAACATAGATCGGCTTGTTTAGTTTTAGATTTACTTTTCTTCTTTGTATCGCAACAAGATTTTCATTAAATATTTTCATGCTCACAAAATCATCGTCTGACACAAGTTTGTTTCTGCGATTGACATCATTAACTATTTCAATATTTACACGTTTCCTAATACTTTCCATCGTCTTACCAAAAACGGAAGAATTGTTCATCAGTTTAAAGAAGTTTTTTTCAAACTCTGTTTTCACTGCAGCCCTTCTTGAAGTGTTTGAGTTAATATAACCTATCATCCACGGCGACTGATTAAATTTTAGTACACGATGAACTTTTCTCAACACAAGACCAGCATCGACTGATTGTTTTAAAACTTTGTAATGCAAAACGTAATTTTTCTTATCAAGTAAATTTGGTACTAGTTTCTTGACCATGGAATGTTGCCTTGGTGATGCTAATGCTTGTTGTTCTTTTGATAACAAACTATAATCTATGACCATCGATTCCGCACAGAAAGGGTAATCGTTATGTAATTTGTGTAGCGAATTTGGATAATCAAGATCAACTTCAACGAAATAGGAAACATCTTCGGGTATCTTTTTTTCTGTCTCCGATAGAAATCGATCAGCCGTGATCCAATGAAATCCACCAAGAGGCATTGGTTCTGCCATCAAATACCCGTACAAGTTATTACAATCTAGATAAACTATATACTTCGAAGGAAGGTCAGGGTTATACTGTTTCAAATATTTGTTGTTTGCTTCAGCATACTTTTTTGTTATCACACTAATACCGCCTCGGATACCTTTTTCAATAAAATTGAACATATCCACGTCTGTCAGTAATTCTAACCTTACCTTACTAAACTTTAGCAAAGCATCCCATGACAACCCAGGGGCAGAATAATACCAGCAAGGATCTAGCCCATAATTATTATAACTCACTTCACGAAAACTTTCAAAAACATCTACTAATAATAACACGTCAGTTTTCAAATACAAATCATGATAATCACCAAAAGTCTCACAATCAAACTCTTTCCAGATATCTTGTGCATACCTGTACTCATCATCAGTTATATTTTCATTTTTAAGTTGTGAGTAAAATTTATCTTTGCCAGGTAAAGATGTTTCATCAAATTTACTCCAGTCGTCGAGGTATTCGTATGGAAAAACTCCTTTTTTAGCTAGCAGATTAAATTTATCTCCAAAACAGTCTCTTATGTTATCAAATTCACTACCTTTTACTAGCTCATCTAACGAAGCTGCCATAAACTGCAGGCTGTCAATAAAACGCAATTTACCTAGCGTAACTGACATGTACTTTTCAAAATTATTTGGGATGCATTTGATGACGTTATCGAGTTTTAGACGAGATTTTATATCAGAATCACCAAAAGCTTCTACTATAATATGGCTATCATATCCTCGAAAATTGTGAAGAATAACCGGAATAAAATCTGGAGCATGAAATTTTAAATTACACTGATTATGAGCCGCTCCACGATACTGTCCAGTCAAATGACAATGGTCATGTACTTTTTTGTTGTCAGATTCAAAAGCTTTTTCACAAATATGACAAATTTCTGCTTGCTCGTGATCGGATTCTTGTTGAGGTGTTAATTTTAACATTGGCGTTACCTTTTTCAAACGATAAGTAATATTATCAACTTCATTAATCAACTGCTTGAGAAGGTAGATAGCTGGATTTTTACCACGATATAATTTAATTGGTTTAGATCAACTAGAATCAGTACAACAAACTACCTTATACGCTACTCCACACGGAACATGATTTTGAACTTTTCTTCTACTCGATTGATTAGGATTATTTTCTACGGCAAGTACAGGTTGAAGTAAACACTCAAAATCAGCGTATATAACGAAAGGAATTTTTAGTTTGTGATTATGATGGACAAACTGTAACACACTAACTTTTTTAGATGGCATTGTTATTTTTTGCACATCATTACAGTACTGCAAATGCTTTTGTAATGTTTCATTGTTAGCACAACCATGCAAGCAGCGGTAACAAAAGAACTTTTTGTTCCTATTTTTATTGTACTGTTTACCAACTAGTCCGTTAAAGTTTTTAATCCAAACGTAATGATTTTTGTAAAACAGTAAATTTATAGTCGATTGTGAAGCTTTTTCTGAAATATATCTCGGGTATACATCCTCTTTTTCATCTAGTCCGAAAACGTTAATTGAAACATTATTTTGCTTTTCAAATTTTGGTATTTGATTTTCTGCCACAGGAAAGTTAATATCTTTAAAATTTAATCTAGACACGTGACTGATATATTTTTCAACGCGATCAGCGTGTTTGTCTGCTGGAAATAGTGCGGAAAGAACAGCCCATTGGAAACACTTGTTATCTACGTTTTTGATGTTTATACAACATCTTTTACTTTTTTTTGGTGGCAGGTCGATGTATGAATTACCTCGTAATGCGTTATATTTCATCGTGTGAAACAATATTTCTTTGATCATTTCAAACTTCCAACCCGAACCTAATTGAGTGAATTCCTCTATTTTTTCCAGATTTCTTGGTGTATTTCATCAGATAGTGATAACAGATCAGTCCCAAGCAAAACACGTCTTGATTTTGCGTTCATATAAAGTTCTGCAATTTCCTTGTTAGTTAATTCTTCCGTTATAACTAACTTTGAAAATATAACATGATATTGCACAATTAATCTGATACTTTTGTGTTTTTCGAGCTCACGTTTTACAGTTGTCTGTAGTAGGTGGAAAAGATTTGCTGCATTAAAATTTACTAAAACAATTTGATTATCAAACTGATAACTATTATCAAAACCTGCAAAAGCAGTCGCTATTTTATTAGGTTCTCCCATAAGGCTTATCTTAGCTATATCACGCAATTTTAACATTTTTATACTATAATGTAATATCTAATTGATAATTTTCTCACACTGCGCATGCGCTAAAATCAATTAAAGATTAAAAAAATCGCCTATAATATAATGACAGCAAATCTAATAAACACATGTGAGCAAGAAGCATGTCAAATTCACCCAAAGTATAACTTTACCTCACACTGCGCATGCGCTAAAAGTCAATTAAAGATAAAAAAAAATCGCCTATAATATAATGACAGTAAATCTGACAAGCGCACGTGAGCAAGAGATTTATCATGTTCACCCAAAGTATAACTTATACGCTGGAAATGTATTAGGTTCGGTTATTAACATCAAAACTAGAAAATCTGTTGGCAAATTAACGTCAGCGGGTTATACGATTAATGTAAAGGGAGATAATGCCGAGAGGATTGCAATGTTTAGAAAAGATTTTATTTACACGTTGTTTTGCGATGATATTCCAGAGGGACAGCGTGTATATCATGTGAACGATAAAGTCACTGATGACAACATTGAAAACTTATCCTTAGAAGATGAGTTTCAGCCGCATCCGGTCTTTGATTTATACGAGGCTAACGATCGCGGTATCATTAAAAACAGAAAAACTAAAAAAGTTCTTGGTACTATGAGTAATATGGGAAATATCAGGGTAACTGTTCGAGGAACATCGCCAAATCAAGTTCATTGTTATGGTCATCGCTTTATTTACGAGGTGTTCAACGGATCTATACCCAATGGTCTTGTTATTAATCACATCAATAACGTAAAGACTGACAATCGATTAGAAAATCTAGAACTAGTTACCCAACAGGAAAATGTAAGAAAAGGACGAGGTGGTGGTATTAATTTTAGATGTCCAGCAAAACCTGTTATTTCAAAAAACCTCGAAACGGATGAGGAGATTGAATTCAAATCGATTTCAGCTGCGGCGAAATATTATAAGATAAATCCCGCAGTCGTAAAATTTGTAGCTGATGGAGTAATGAAATCAACATTTTCAAGCGAATACGATGCTAGGATTCGTTTTAGATATGATGATCAATAATATTTTGTAATTCAGTTTTAGTCAAGCAATGATGAGCAAATGCTATGATATCATCGTGATTAAATTTTAGCGTCGTTACTGCACTTTCATTAATTTTATTTTTTTCTGCTTCTGTTAGCAATATTTTATGAAAATCACCTTGCATTACAATAACGTCAACACTATAACCCAACAAACATTTTCTTACCGCTTCGGCTAGTTCGTTGTAATTTAATATATTAACTTTTTGGTGATATTTTATCTCATCAGTCATCTTATAACAATAATTTAGATAAAAATATTTTATAATAATGGACTTGATGAAACGACTCGCTGAACTCTACAAACAAGATACTAGCGACAAAGTCGCCAGCGATAAGGTCGTCAGTGATGAGGTCACATTTTCCAAAGATTTCATAGACAAATCTATTGGTTATAATGAAGACGATATTTTATATAACAGCGAATCTGATGATGATGGTGAAATAGTCACTGTTGCTGACAGATCAAATTACAGCAGACCAACAACTAAACGATATAATGTCAAGTATCACATTGCAAAAAAAATAATGAAATTTAATTTTACCGTTGCCGAACAACAACTGTTTTGGCAGTTAATGAAACCTTTCTTAAACATCAGGATTCCAGGCCGACAGAAAAATATCAAATTCGATTTCATATTTGTCAAGATTTTTAATCTAATGACGCACTCTGACGATCGTAAGCAGAATCTAATATCGTTATGTAAACCAGTAAAATGTAAATCTGTCAAACAAAAGTATGAGAAAATTTATAATAACATTATATCATAATCTGCTTAGTTGGGATCCAACTGTTAAATTTATCGCTATACCCACGCCATTTGACTAAACTTTTATCCCCTTTTTTTTCAAATCACTTTCTCGATAACAAAAATATCCTGCTCAGTTTTCTGTAGTTCTTGTTCATAAAAACTACCTACGATCGGTTTGGAGTAAATCCTTTTGCAAATACCTTTTTTGTCAAAGAAATTCTAACTTTATCACCAACCTTAAATTTATGTCTGCGGTACATGTTTTCATTTGCTAATATTGGATTTTTAATAGCTTTTTTAGGTGTCATTTTTATGGTTCGATGTTTCGTGTTATTATATTCACCTACTATTTGAGAAAGGTCATCGATGTACCTGTTGGTGTTTTTAGCTGTCATATGTTTGTGTAATTTCTCGTTTAGCGTGCGATTAAATCTCTCAACAACAACGCTTTTACCTTCATTTCCTGTAACATATTTTTTTATATTATTTTGTTCTAGAAACTGTTCAAACTTTTTGTTAAAGAACTCGGATCCGTGATCAGTCCAGATTTTATTCGGTTTTCTTTCTGTACTCGTTATTATTTGTTTTAGCGCATCAGTCATTGAAGTCCCTGTCTTATCCGAAACAGGTACACTGAAAGCGTATTTGCTAAAAACATCTATAACATTAAATAAATACCTTTTTGGAGCACCATCAGCGCCAACGTTAAACTGAGCTAGATTGGATACATCCACCAAATCTATTGCCCAGATATCATCTACACCATTAGCGACAACTTTACGTCGTGGGAACTTTTTTTTTAGGTCTGTGCAGCTCGACTGCAAGATCATCGTATACTTTTTTACCGAGTCCGAGTTTATATTTTGCTCCTATCATTCCCTGAACAAATCTTCTATCAAAACGTTCTCGTAGATTTGTTGGCTCCATATCACGGAATTCGTCTAACATTACTTTATCACAATCTGCTTTCGAGTTTTCATGATCACGATAACAGATATCATGACGCATCGCTATTGCATCCACTTGATTATAAGGCTCTTGACCTGGCAATGGATTGTCGTTTTCATCTAGTTGTTGATCTAGCGGATTGTAAGGTACAGTATACCGATGACCTGGCAATGTCCATCCGCCTTTTGGTTTTGGTAATTTTCCAATAATTTTATGTATATCTATACCTGACCCTATTATTTCTCTGTTGTTACAACATTGACAGTATGCGACAATTTTATTTTGCTCAAGACACAAATCTCTGTCAGAATCACAGTTGCATATCATTCTATATTTTTAGTCGTCGACTAAAATAATATCAGGATAACCAGATCCTACGGAAATTTTCGCTGGGGACACTATAGCTGGGGACACTTTCTTTAAAAACATATTTTTTCTTTTTCCGCAGACTGCACAAAAACTTTTTAATATTATCCTGTTGTTTTTTTTTTGTTTTTTCTGTTGTTTCATCAATATTTTCTGTTTTAGTTCTACACTTGAGACAGTATGTTGACATTATTATATTTATAAGTTTAGATAAAATTAATTGCAATCTCATCATTAGCGTGAGAAGGATGCTTGTCAAACTGTAAAATAAATTTTAAAAATTTAAGATTTCTGCTCATCTGTTGGATAAACATAATACAATAATATCCTTAATCAGAGGTTCCAACAGGTTGGAGTTGATTTGACGAATAATATATCGTTTTAAATTTTTTATTCATATACATTTTTATTACATCACTTGGAGGAAGTCCAAACGAGTCGAAATAATTATTATTATAAACTGCTACCCAATGTGTGCCGGATCCGTCATTAAAATCTTGTATATTAATAACATACGAACTTACAGCTGATGATGATTTTATTGATGCGAGTTCATCTTTAGAATAAACTCCGTGAAATCCAGGAACCGCTTTCAACTTATCGATGATATCAAAATTACTCAACGGGGTAGTCGAGTTCCCGGTAATGTTAGACCACGTCCTATTCCTAAAAGATTTGGCAGCAGACTTCCCGCTAGTCCCGCCAAAAGTGGAGCGAACGGAATAATTCCTCCTTGTTTTGGTTGATTGCATATGCATTTGCATTTTGGTGTTGGCGATTTTGTTTTTGTTGGTTTTTTTGGCGATTTCTTTTTCTTTTGTGGCATTATAATATATCATTTACATAAAATTTACAATTTTTTTTATTCCACTTCCACGAATGATACCATTACCTTCGACTGCGTTCTTCGTTGCGCCAGATATTGCTCCAGACGCTGCTGCTAGTCCTAATGTGCCTAAGACTGGTAAAATTTTAGGTATTATTGTACTAGTTAATACTGATAATGCTGGACCAAGAAAACCACCTTTAACGACAATGTCGTTTGCCATATCTGTCATTTGTGCATCACTCAAATTTAAAACAAAAGTTTTTTACGATCATACTTTTTTACTTGATTTTTTGTTAGCATTAATTTTGTTAAAACACCATCAGAAATATTAGGATTGATTTTTAATGATACCTGTTCTCGCTTTGCAATAGCAGCTACTAATTTTTTAACCTGGCCATCAGTCAAATATACTTCTTTTACAATATATTTTGTCATTTTATATAACAACTGTAGATTAAACTTGAACTTTCATTTTACCTCCAATAGAATCTACCGTGATAAATCTATCACTAATCACTAATGCGTATACGTACAACGGCGCTACTGGAACCGCCCCAAGTGTCCAGGCAAATTCAATATCCGCTGTGCTGTCTACAATTCGCCCGTTATGTTTACTAACATCAAAATGAAATATAGGATAAAGCGTACGAAATTCCTCTGCTGATATTTGAGTTCCATCTTCAACATCTTGATATTTTTGTATTGCGTCAAATACGACAAAGATATTTCTCGGCAGTTGTTCGCTTGATGTTGTTGTGACCTCCATGTGTAGTCAGTAGTATTTGGAACCGCTGTCTGATATATCTTATGCTGCTTAAAATAAATTCTGTTTGTATGCTTATCAAGCATGCTATTTAGTTCTGACATTTTAGTGATTGATGGTGTTATACGTGGCAGCCACAAAGCAAGTTTGTTTATAATAAACTGTACATCAACCCCTCTAGATCTAAACAAGCAATCGTTTTGGTCTGCTCGATCTAAAATAAGAGTATGTTTTTCTCCACGGAATACTTTATCATGATCGCGACAAAAGCCGAAAATCATACTTAGTGGAAGCATCATTGTAATTTGACGTGATCCTGCTGCAAGTTTTCTTCGCCTAGCAAAACCATCGTTATAGCGTGGATTTCTCACGTCAAGTGTGTTAAGAAGTAAATTTAACATCGCAGTACCATTTGCATCTGCAGCTGGTGGTGTTATATTTAGATTATTAAAAGCTGCTGTAAGAGAAACTCTTGTAGCGTCTGCATTAGCAGCTGCACCTGATGCAGCAATACCTAACGCGTCTGCATTAGCAATGAGAAAATTTCTCACATCACAATTACAGCATTTGCATCAGCATCAGCTCCATGCACTATAGCGCCTCTCTTTAAAAATTCGGTTGATTCAGCTATACCCCTTCCAGTATCTTTAAACCACATCATATTAGTTGCAGTTGATCTTGAGTAATCGTCGGAAAACGAAATAATATTTAAAATTGTACTTGCAACTTGTAGATGACTTGAAATATCTTCTATAGTTTGATTGGCCAGTTGATATCTAGCACTTTTGAATAAACACCAGCCGTTATTTATAAGAGCTACTTCTGCTCCAACTGCAATTGCAGCAGGTGGATTGGCTACTGTCATAATCTTACCACGAACTTCTAACATAGCCTTATGTGGCAGTAGAAATACATCTTCGTCTCTGGTGTTAAAGGTTCTAATACCAGCTTTATTTGGTTCGTTAGAATTTTCATCAAGATACTCAACAAACTCGAATTCTGTCACATCGTTGTCGATGTCATAAGTTTCTGTCAACTCGAGATAATTTTAACAGACATTTTATTTTATTAGATTATATAAAACTTTATTGCGACACTGCTACTTTAGATATTAATTTTTGTATGATCTGCTCGCCCTTTGGTGATAATAATTTTTTTGTTGTTGTTATCATAGCTTTTTGAGTTTCTTTTGTTGGAGCGATTTCTGAGATAGCTTGTTATATTTCAGATGCAGTCGGTGGATCACTTTTTATTTTATTAGCTATTTTTTGTTTCACCGCAGTCCCAGCGGCAGATGCAGCCCCAGTTGCAAAAGCTTTACCAGCGTCAATAGCAATTGGTGCAACTTTACGTGCTAAACCCGGAATATTTTCAATAACTTTAGTAAAAATATTTCCAAAAAATCCTCCTACTATTTTTCTTCGATAAACTTTTTTTCTTTGTTTCATTATATTTGATGTTGCATAATTTTTACTTTTGCTCACGTAGATGTAAATAATAAGTTACAACTTCATTATTCTGTTTTCCTGACTGATCTGTCAACTGCATTATTATACTTGATATTTGATTTTCAACATTTAAAGGATAATAGATAATATCTCGTGGAGTTATTTGCATGAGAGAACCTGGCGGAACATCAGGTGAGAAACTGTAAATCGTTTGACCTTTGCTGCCTTTTGATGTATAAGAGCCAGAAGCAATAGAGCAATTTACTAATATTGTATTTACTTCTGTTATATTTACTGGCAGTTCATTGTCATATGTAATAGGCTGATCAAGTGCAGTGTAAGTTTTTTCAGTAAATCCTAACAGTTGTGCAATACTTCTTTCTCTTGTTTCAAGACTGATTACTATATTTTTCAAAGTTATCCTAGTTCGCAAAGTGTTATAATTTGCTGCCAAATCAAAATTATCAGCCACACCGTCAGCTTTTGTGATGAGCTCTTTGATTGTCTTGTTTAGATCAGTAATATTATAAGCTCCTTGCGGAATTTTTATTTTTTTTTTTTTAGAGATTGGAGATGTTGTAATCATAGTAAAATACATTTCATCGTTAACATCATTTTTCACGTTAGGTATAGCATTCCAGCAAGTACAAGAAATTAATCCAATTTCATATTATTTTGTAGGATCTAGTTGGATAGGTGGAAAATAATTTACTGAAAAATTTGCGCTATCTATCGCAGACTCACTAGAGTTTAGTAATAATGTTGTTTGCATTCCTTTAATATTATAACATTTTACAAAATTAAGTCGCCGCGATTAAGTCGCGGTGTAAAGTTTCATATTCGTCAGATGTTAATAATTCACTCGATCTTAGATGATCAAGTATGTCAATGATTTCATTATCAAGTTCAACACTAACATTCCCAACTTCCTTTGATGATATTAATAACATTAATCTACCTATCATTTCAGTAGTTGATGTAAATACCTTTACACCAGTTCCTGTTTTTACTTCTCTACTTTTCTCTTCACGAGTTTTATCAAAAGTAAAAAATTTCCTTTTAAAACTCCACCCTTTACCAAAAGGTTTTAATCTACTATTTTCTGCTGTTTTTTTAAACGTGAGAGCAATAACACCGTTTCTCATTCTTTCATAAAGTGGAATCATATTATCAATCTCTGTAACCGTGTTTAATTCATCTTTAGCAGCAGCTCCGTCTTTAAATATTACATCTAATCTATCGAGTAATGTTTGATATTCTACATCAGTCCACTTGCTTATATCATCAATACCCCTTATATTTTCATTCTGTAAAAAATCATCATATTCAATACCTTTTATCTCATCATTTGCTCTTTTTGTAAAATAAAATCTTTGATCTCTAACTTCCATAAACTTTACAGTAAGCTCACCAACTCTTTGTTGCTCCTCTTTGATATCTTTTATATCTCCTGATAAATTTTTTATAATATTTGTTATTCCTTGCGTTGTTAACTCTGCTAATCTTCACTCAAGTTTCAGCGGATTGTTTATCAATCGATCTGTTTCAGCTTGTCTAGCCGCAGGATCAGCTATATTTGCTGTAAATGCCTCAATTAGTTTTCTTTTTTCTTCATCAGATCTAGTAACAAGTTTTTCAGCAGCTGCTTCCTGTTGTTCTTTAACAATTCCAACCAAGCCTTTTTCCTGCAGTTGTTTAAGTTCTTCTTCTGACAGTGGTTTAGTTTCAAGTTGTTTACCTAATAGTGCTTCAGTAACCGGCTTGAAAATTGTAGCTGTTGCTTCTGTAGCGGTTACTTGCCCACGTCATGCTTGTTGTACTTTTTGCTTAAGCGATGTCTGAGATTGAGCAAGTTTTTTAGATCTTCTATGTGTTGTCTGTATCTTGCTCGTTTGTCCATTATTATTATTATAAATTTTATAAAATTGAAACCCTTACTGTAAGTAAGTGTCAATACAACAGCGAAACATTTTAGTTGGATCATTTGTAAGTTTATCAAATAAGAAAAGTTGTATTTATCTTTTGTAGCATTACGGTAAAGTTCAATAAACTTATCTTTTGTCACGTCACCGCATTGTTCGCTTGCAATATTTCTAACGTCAATATTGTCCAGTCCTGGAAATAATATAAAACAACCCGTATTTCGCCGAATAAATCTGTCAACATTATAAAATCCTTGAGCGAGATAAACAGAATTACATTGTTTGTTACGTGACAGTGAGAAATACGATCTTATTTTGTTCATCTCCATGTTATTTAGCGGAATATCGTCAAAAACTACTATCTTATGTTCATCTGCATCAAGTTGATTAACTGGAATAAGATCTTCTGGCTGCCTAATTATAAAAAAGTCTTCACCAGCCTTAAGTTCATCACCAAGTTTGTCATTATAATCGCTTAATAACTCATACTTATCTTGCTGTGGATTGATTGTGTAAATATAGACTCTATCGTAGTTAAAATTATCACCAAGAAGCAAGTTCATAAGCAAATTTGTTTTTCCTGATCCAGTTGACCCAACAATAAGATAATGACAATCAGGATGTTCTTTGTTATGTTTGTGTTTCACCAGCTTCTCTGTATCAAAGTTTAATATCGACGATTTTGCCATTTTGTATAATATTAAACTAGTGTTGATAATTTTATCTAAGACAGTAAATAATGAGTTACTATACAAAATTTGGAACACTATCAGGAGATGTATCCACGGAAGGTTATCAAGGTGACTTATCCAAATATGCAACTCTTGATCAGCTCAAAAATGAAATCAATAATTTACTAAATCTTACCAGTGTAGAACCAGATGAAGTCGTCATTTTCCAGGACAAAGAAGGACGATTAAAAACGAGTGATGTAAAACTGCCAGATGTACTTGTACGAATTCCTAATGCGGTTGCTGATAATATCATGACTTTTAACAATCAAGGTAAGATACAAGATTCTGGTAGGTCAGTAAATGATTTTGTTAAAAAAGCTGGTGATTTATTTAATGGAAATATTGTTATGAACCAGAACAAGATTACAGATCTTGGATATACAACTACAGATGGAGACGCTTTAACTAAGAAATATGTCGATGATCAGGACGTTCCAATCAGTGATGAAATAACAGCGCTCAAAAATGAATTTACCGGTCACGTAAAAACGTTTTAAAATTTTCGTAGAAACATAAACACGCTTAAAGATGATTTTTTGGAAATCCATCAATTGTTAACATTACACTCGCTAATATTAACACAAAACTCAATGATATTAACACAAACCTCAATGATATTATTAGTGGAATTCCTAATATTGTTGAGAAAACGAGTATGGCTAAAATTCCTCACAAACAAATTAAAAATATTGTGTATACTGTTGATACTGGTTATACGGGGTGGACACCAAAAAATAATTCTATCAAATAGCAGTGCAAAGTTTAGAATATCTACCAAATATCTATTTCGTCATCCAAATGATGACTCATCTGGAGTATTATCTGTAATAATAAACAAAAATTCTGAAGAAGAATTTGTACTTGAACCAGTTGATAAAACTTTAAAATTAGCAATTTTTCTCTGGTGTTTGGAATTTATAGCTGAACAACCTGCTCTTATTATGGATTAGCCAAACATAGGACTATGTGAACTAATATTATAATGAAAAGAAGTATAGTTGATTTCAATCATATTTCAAAAGATATTCCAAAATAAGATGTAGACGCATTAATAAATACTATAAATATTATCATAAAAAACTTAGGTGCGTGAAAAAATGTTACAAATACTATAACAAGATTCTTCGAGTAATATCTTATCTACCCTTGTTAATGACCAGTTCTGGTATAACTTCAAGTGGGGTATCATTAAATCCTTTTTTGTTAATCATATCCGCTATTGGTGTTTCACTTACAGCGGCGTGTAAAAAAAGTAGAACCAAGACTTTTGATAAAGAAGCAAGGTTGTTTAACATCAATTAAAACTTACAAGAAACTACTTGATCAGATCCGGTCTTACCTACGAGGAGTTAAATATAATATGGATGATTTATTACGTGAATTTCGTATTATTGACAATATGTTGACAGATATTCTACCAATGAGGGTTAGCAAGTATGAAAAAAATATCACAAAAAATATGAGTAACATAAAATTTTATCTAAACTTAAGATATAATATAACTAAAATAATATCATTTTCATTCTAATGCTAGTTTAATTTCCGCCTTGTTAACTGAAACGTTCTAATGCACAGTTTAATTTTCATCCTGTTATCTGATAAAAAATTTGTGGTAAAACCTATTTGCCGTCTTTAGAATAATCGTATTCCACGCATGCGCTGTTCTAACAAATTCGTCACTTCTGTTGACAGAGCTTATCGCATTCCAACACCTGTTGTTTTGTCTGGTTACAAAATATCTGTCTACGTAGTAGTAGTATAGAGAAATGAGGGTTTGGCGGGGGTGGGGGAGGAGGTGTGGGAGGGGTGGTGGGCCAAAACTCTCATTTCCCTATACTACTTCTTCATGGCATTGTGTCTATTATTTTGTGTGCAAATAGATTGATGATCTTCATGGCATTGTATCTATTATTTTGTGTGCAAATAGATTGATGATCTTCATGGCATTGTATCCATTATTTTGTATGCAAAAAGAGTGATGGTCTTCATGGTGTGATTCAGATTTTCTGCAATAATGCTGAAGTATTCAATCAAACAATTTTATATTAATTAAATTAACGATGTATTAACATAGTCTTCGTCCACGCCAAAAGTATAACCCAACCTTCATATAGCAAAACTACAGTTATGTTGTTTTAGTACAAGTCACTTAAGCTAGATACACAGATAATATTTTCTTCTTGAAACTCTATCTCTAATATTATTGATAGATACATCGGTTTTTATTATTACTGTAAGATACAACTACCTATGTCATTACTGGGAGATATATCTACCTATATTATAACTTTGAGATACAACTACCTACATCATTACTGATAGATACATCTTCCTACAATACTGTGAGATACATTTACCTATATTATTACTGTGAGATACATATACCTACAGTATTAATGTGAGCTACATATACCGTATATTATTAATGTGAGATACATATGCCTATATCATTAGTGTGAGATACATATACTTATATTATTATTATTAATGTGCGATACACCTACATATATTATTAATATGATACATCCAGTTGTATTATTACCGTGAGATAGATATATTTATATTAGTAATGTGGTATACATCTGCCTATATTATTAATGTGATTATTAATGTGATATACATCTACCTACAGTATTAATACGAGATACATATAGGCCTACTTATATTATTAATGTGATATACATCTACCTACAGTATTAATACGAGATACATATAGGCCTACTTATATTATTAATGTGATATACATCTACCTACAGTATTAATACGAGATACATATAGGCCTACTTATATTATTAATGTGATATACATCTACCTACAGTATTAATACGAGATACATATAGGCCTACTTATATTATTAATGTGATATACATCTACCTACAGTATTAATGTGAGATAAATCAACCTCGAAAGTAAGTAGTCAGCAAACATATGCCGCAGACAAAAAGGACGATGTCCACAGATATGTCTTTAACAAAGGGAATCTGCCATTAAATATAAGCGGCAAACAAATGTAAACTGTTCTCAGACGCATCTCTTACACAAAAGTAATCTGCCCTCAAATGCAAGACTCAAACAAAAGTAATCTGCCTCAAATATCCGACTCAAATAAAGGTAATCTGCTCTAAAATATGCAATTCAAACAAAAAGTATAATGCTCTAAAATATACGATTCAAACAAAAGTAAAATGCCCTCAAACATAGGCTTGAGACAAAAGCAGGCAGTCTGCATACTTAAGCTTCAAAGAAAACCAAGCTCGGACTGATCGACCTGGTGTCAGGATAATGTGACTAGGTGGGTCATCATACTACATATTTGCGGCAGGATGCCCAGTGCTAGACATCACTATAAACTGCCACACTGCACCACACTGCATACATCGTAGTGATATGACTGAAAAACTGTTAAAGCTACCTTAATAATCCAAATCACACACACATGCACACACACACGCACACATTTTCAAATTGTATCTTTTTCTTGCGATGTCACATAGAGGTAGATGATTAAAGGAAATCTGACATTCGTAAAAATGTGCATACTGGATACGTTTTATCAAAAAATGGCAGATACTTATTCTACTATAAGAGGTTTTGACAAAAGGTTTGATTTTTTTTAATGAAATTTCTTGTAGAAATTCTGCAAATTTAAATGAAATTTTTTGTAGAAATTCTGCAAATAACAGTCAGACATTTGATTCTTTTAATCTTCATGCGATAAGTATCAACTTTTGATTATTTGTACGGAGAATGCATGTTAAATATTTTCTCTATAATTTTTTTTTTATATAGGAAAGAAATCTTAAAAAAATAGTTAATAAACTAAAGTTTGAATTTGCATTAGATTGTGAGAAATATATGACCAGTTTTTCCTCACTTATAACTATTTAATACAGTTAAACTCTCCCTTAACCAGTTAATTTGTATTCAGGTTTTCAGTTCCGACTGGCCAAATATGTTGGTCCCTATAGGACTGTTTCTAAATCAACTCATCAGTAGCTTGGTTCTCTATGTAGACAAGCCAAATATATTGATCCCAGTAAGAATGTTCTAGCATTGATAAAATATTTGTATACTGACCACCTTCATAAAACGTTCAAAACGTTTTATTCCATCCTCATCAATTTATGTGACATTTTTATTTTCTTTATCACTTTATTTTGCAGACACCTCCAAAACTTATTGAGAATGTGAAAAATCCATGTTGGTTTGACACTTACGGGAGATTTAGGTGTCTTCCATACTTTCAACTCATCGGATTCAGCAAATGTGCATCATCTGACCTATTTGCTAGAATCTGTTCTCACCCACAAGTCCTTGCGAACAAAGGCGGAAATAGCAAGGAGACAAAATGGTGGCCAAGGTTTAGATATGGGATTTATAGTAAGATAGCAAAACTAAGTGTAAATTTGCCTTTATGAACTGTTTGCTAAAACCATATTTTATATATTCTAAATCTGATAAACTTATGTTACCCAAGTAACTATTATTGAAAAAAGCGCGGTTATTGCTATATTACATTTAGAAATATACTTATTTTTCCTTTATGGTGTTCTCTGTTCTATAATCAGGAACTTCCGATGCGAACGTTGGAAGAAAAAAAATACAATTATCTAGATATTGCGTAAGCAAACGTTGACCAATTTGGAAGAACGCAACAATTTCAATAACGAAAAATTACTTTACATATGTTTTAAAATCGTTTTTCTAATAATAAGTATTTCTGTTATAATGTTAGGAAGCAGCCAGTCATGATGAATCAATAAAAGATGTACTTGAATCTAATTCTGTCGAAAATTTTAAGTTGAAATCAAACATGAATTGTAACAAACCTTGATGAATGCACTGTTATGTTCGTAATAGGATTTTAGATACTAAAACTGACTTAATGATTTTCGAATAGCAAACTTCACTTGAAGGGGAAAAAAAGTAGACAGTTTGTCAAAAACAAATAAATTATATTTGATCTCTTGATGTTTGGTTAAGTTTTAATTGGAGATTATTTTTCAGAGTATAAAGGTCAGTCGGACAGCAGAAAGCAGACATTGGATGACTATCTAAATTATTTTTCGGAAGCTGCGGCAAACATATCTCAGAATAACAGGCTGATAACGGGTAAGTGATAATTATGTGTGAATAATTTTTGTATCCTCATATTTGCCAATACATTTCTTAGGGGGAAAAAGAGTTTGCTACAAATGTCTTGCTAACATCATGTTTCATGTTAAGACAAACCTCTTAGAGCGACTATATTGAAAACCTTTCATGTATTCTTTCCATGCATAGCTTTCCATTTAAATGAAACGCATTGCTATATCATGCTGTATGAATGTTAATTATGTTAAGACTTGATCCAACTTATCTCTTATCCAGGCTTGGTCTAATGTATTTTTGTTTAATCTTGAGCTTGCTTATCGTATGTTCAGGCTTTAGCCAGCGTATCTATTCTTTAGGCTTGATTCAAAGTATCATATGTTCGTACTTAATTCGGTGTATCTTATATTTAGCCTTGATCCAGCAGGTCTTTTTTTAGGTTTGATCCAGTGTAGCTTTACCATTAACTCGTTTTGTTTATTACTTAATGTGCATGACGTTTTGGATGATGTTTCCTTCATATTTATTTATTTATTTTTTTATTTATTTATTGATGTTTATTGGATATTACAAGTTAAAAGCCTTACTTTTCTGTTGTGCCATGTAGCCAGTATCTTGCCGAAGGCCTTTTCAACCATACTACTACTATTACTACATCCAGTGCGTCACAAAAATTAGAATAAACTACACATGTCGAAGTTAACACTTATTCTCTTTTATTGTACCCTGGTGTTAAGAATATTAGACGTTAGGCTTTACCATATCTTCCTTATTTTATTTCCCGGTAATTCCTTTGTCATTTTCTTTAGGCGATGGAACTCCATCAGACGTCTGGGACTTCGCTGGCTGGCCCATGATCCCACAGAACAAAGGTCTTTCCGAACCAGTTGTCTTGACGCCGCATCTAGTCCGGCATATTAACCCACGTGTCAAAATGATCGTTATACTAAGGGATCCAGTTGAAAGGTAAGAGCGACTAATATACTAGCTTAGTATTTATTTATTTATCATCGTGAAAACTACATAAAATTAAACTAGAAATATAGAGGATTCAGCAACAAGCATAAGATTGTTCTCAACGTTCTAGATAATAGCCCGAATCTTTTAGTATCTTTTTTATCTTTTAGATAATAGCCCGAACATGTCCAGTTCAGGCCTTGCTTTAATCACATAGCCTCGACTGATATATGGATTGTATCATTCAAATCGCCTTTTCGTATGTAATTTTTTTTTCATGCAAAAACTAAACTTACCTTCGCAAAGTACGAAAATGATGTGTAAAATTAGAATTATCATTTAAGGTGCCGAGATCGTATACAAAACTTTTAAGGCCAGACATTAAAAAGGTTTTGAAAATATTTACACGATCATCATTATTAAACTCACATGAATCAGATGCAATTGCGCTAAATCAGCATGCATTAGCAAAATATGTTGTTTAAAATTTGATTACATATATGTGTGTTAGAATATACAAATTAGAAAACAAATAATCATGACAAAAACAAAGGTATTTCATAGCATTTTTTTATTGCACCTATTGATCAAAATAAAATATCCTCTGTATGAGAGAGAGAGAGAGAGAGAGAGAGAGAGAGAGAGAGAGAGAGAGAGAGAGAGAGAGAGAGAGAGAGAGAGAGGTTTCATGACCAATGTACTCTATAGTTCAGAGTGTGTGATCGGTGTGATTTGACTTTTATATATAATAAAAATTTCATCAACAATATTCTCTATGTTCTGATTCTCCCTTTCCTCTCTATTCCAGGCTCTACTCTGATTTCTTCTCGCGAGGAGGAATTAGCCCCAGGGGGTTCCACCAACGAGTAGTGGACACGATTGTCAGGCTACACACTTGTGTTCAGAATGCAACGATTCGTAGCTGTGCATTTTCCTGGGAATACAGATTAGCAGAGAAGGTAATTTTATACAAAAGGAAATAAATCATGCTCAAATTTAATGCCGTTCATGTTCAATCGTAGTCTCCTGTGAAATCATATGTCTTCCTTCACTGCATCTGTTAAAAATAATATTTTATTGACAAGATTCATCCATTAATCAAAGATATTTTTACCTCGCACTTTGTCATGACCACAGGTACTCAACGCTAGCGTGATGTTAAAAAAAAACCAACAATCTTAAGGAAAAAGTCATAGAGGGACAAAAATACCTATAAAAATACAAAAATACTATATATAGTATGAGTGAGAGGGTCCAATGTCAGAACGGGTCATGGAAGTAATCTGAGGTATTTTTCTCACTCTGTAAGACTTTTGCCTTAAGATTATTTTTTTGTTTTATTGTTGTTTTATTTTTTCAACTTCATGCTCGCGTCGAGTACATGTGGTCACGACAAGCTTTACAGGTCTACTTGCTAAGTGAACACAAATAATGAATCTTGGCTGATACGTAAAATTCTATATATTTTTCATATGTTCTACAACCATACCTAGGGAGTAATTAGGGTGCGATACTATATATATATATATATATATATATATATATATATATATATATATATATATATATATATATATATATATATATATATATATATATATATATATGTATATGTATATATATATATATATATATATATATATATATATATGTATATATATGTGTATATATATATATATATATATATATATATATATATATATATATATATATATATATATATATATATATATATATATATATATATATATATATATATATATATATATATATATATATATATATATATATATATATTAGGGTGTGATTTGATGTATACATCAGGGTGTGATTTCATTTATACATTAGGGTGTAATTCGGTGTGATTTGACTTTGGATCTACATTTCTCACTAAGCATTCTGACTCGTCAGAAATTTTGTTGCATTTATCTCTTTACAGGCCCGGATTCATATCGGATTCTACTCCCTTTACTTGAAAGAATGGTTTCGGGTCTTCTCTAGGGAACAGTTCCTGTTTCTTACAACAGAAGAGTATTCACAGAACATGACTAAAAATATGAGAAGGATATTCAGATTTTTGGAAATAGGTAACTCTGGTTTTGAAGAAAAAGGCTTCGTAATTATCATTTTGGTAGGAATATAATAATTACAGGTTTTCTAGGCTGTAAAAATATTGGAAGTGATGTAGGAATAATATACGTGGAAAATGAAGTAAAGTGTGAGCAGTGTACGTGGAACAAAGTAATGAGATATTCATTGTGTGTGAAGCAGTGTAATTAGACATGCAGTGTACGTGGAACAAAGTAATGAGATATTCATTGTGTGTGAAGCAGTGTAATTAGACAAGCAGTGTGCGTGGAGCAAAGTAATGAGATATTCATTGTGTGTGAAGCAGTGTAATCAGACATGCAGTGCTCATGGTTAAAGAAACAATATTGTCTGACACTGAAAGTTTCCTCTGCTAACTCGTTGATATATTCATTTTTTCCAATTAAAGATTTTCATTTTGTTGTCATACTGATACTCGCTTATAAGACCAGTTCAGCTGCAACTGCACAACCCAGATTTACATTAGCATAACGCTCTGACGGATCTGGGTCTATGTAATTTGTAAAGAATAATCAGTAGAACAAACAACATAGATCAGGATCTTTGTTCCAGTTCGACTCGACTTAGCAAGAGCATATGGTAATTTATAAGTGTATATTATATTAACACTTCTGAGTATAAGCTGGAAATTTCGATCAATTTGGGCAATAGTCTTAATGATATTGATGAACGTGTACCTGTTTTATACTTTTAAAACTGCTGAAATTGTATCTGTGTTAATTTGGCGTTATTTGCGTGGATCCTTCTCCACTCCACTAGGACTCGTATTGTTGCTTGCAATTTACCGTCATACATGTACTATATAATAATTATACATGATATTATACATGTATGACAGTAAATTGTAGGCAACGATATGCACCCAGTGCTCCACTCTCAACTTATGATATAATGATTTTATATATGTGTGTTTCATCTACAGTCTCATTGTAGTGAGTCTAGTGAAGAAATAAAAAAGGACGCGGAACAAACTAACTTACAGAGGAGATATATGAAAATATTGGCTCGCAATCTAATTGGTTAGCATGGCCAAGGGGGTATTTAAGTCGTCAATAGGTCAATTGGGAACAAATGCTGCATCGAGCTTATATTTTGGGTGTTTTGAATTTTAATCACATTAACTTGCATAATGTATGTATGTATGTATGTATGTATGTATGTATGTATGTATGTATGTATGTATGTATGTATGTATGTATGTATGTATGTATGTATGTATGTATGTATGTATGTATATATATATATATATATATATATATATATATATATATATATATATATATATATATATATATATATATATATATATATATATATATATATATATATAGATAGATAGATAGATAGAGAGAGAGGATAGTACAAAAATTCGTTATTTTTATCCATAACTTGAAATCTCAAATACAAAGTGCTATACAGTGTCATTTTTGATACAATAATGAGGTATAATTATACTGATGAATAAAACGGATTTAAAATAACTTCATATTTATTTTTGTAAAGTTGTTTTATCAGATCGTAAATGATCACCCATTGTACGTCCATGAAAATGTATTACCGTATATATTCGCTTATAAATCAAGTTCAACTGCAAAGACCAAAGACACAGATATGCCGTTGCATAATGAGCAGATACTGAGATCATGCAGATTGTCATTAGTAATCAATAAAATCGATTCTGCAGTCGACTAGTATACACGTGAGCAGTTATCGGGTCAGTTACACAGTGTTCATCTACAAACAGATGATGCTACTAAGATGATACATTTATCACTAGTGCAAGTCTTGAAATGCGCCCCGTGCGGCCGAGTGGTCTAAAGCGCTTGCCTTTACCAATCACTGCCATTTCATTTCTTTCTGAGTGGGTTCGAGTCTTCAACTGCGTCATGGTTGTTATAGGACTCACGGTACTAATTTAGTTCTCATAGTAAATCTATGCAAAACACCATGATATTAAAAATTCAATAACTTTACATTTGTGATTGCTCAGTCTATATTTATAGTATACATGCAACCTGGATGACAACGTCTGTGTAGATAAAATGATATGAGACGCAGCATTTTCTGGACCTAGATGTGTTTGAAACATGTGCTTTCAATTTCTTACCAAACAAATCAGGTACTGATTATAGTAATGAGTGTTCCAAACTGAAATTCAATCACTAAAATAATGTTTTTGTTTTGGGTTTTTTATATGTGTTTTTTCAGTTACAACTATAAACCCTCAAAAGATTTTTACTAGAATATATCTTTCATTATCAACCAATCAACCAATCATGGCCAGCATAACCCATATATACCCTATTTTATCTTCATCAATTTCCAGACTGGCTCCCAGTTTCCCGTACAATTAGTACCGTCTGTCCTACATAAGAAAGTTGTCAGTAGCTTCCCTTGGGTCGGTCTTTCTTTCCAGTATTTCCCCGGGTTTTTCGTCCACCAGTTATACTGGCCGCCATGTATAGCCTGCCATACGCTGAAAAATGGTGTTAAAAATGGTGTAACCATAACAATAGCATCATGAAACTATTTTCATCACAAAACTGGTTACAAAGAAGTAGGTAAAACATGCTTATACTGTAAAATGGTAGTAGTTGCAAGACGTAAATTACTGGTTCCAATTACCTTTGAGCTTTGTGCATTTGGACATAGTACACAATTAATTTCACTATATATTCTCTACATTTGTTTCTCAGTACTGAACTTTCCACTGTGTGACAATCAATACAAATCATATGTTAATCTAAAATACCTTCAAAGATGACTTTACGGTTTAGTTCTTGTCAAGGGTTGACCTGCATTTTTTTGAGAGGCTGAATTGTAAACAAAACATCAGGCAACGGAACACAGAATTCACTTCCGGATCATCACCATGACCTTATTACTCAATGTGCACTGTCGCCGAAATACACACAGACAACCACACCATAAGCTCACATTTTAAAGAATAAACAATTGCCTTTAAATCCTTACCAAGAATGCCAAAATCTGACTCTAGTATCACCACTAAATTTAGACCGGAAAAAGTGATCTAAAAATAAACTGGGACTACATTCGTGGGTACTGAACTGGAGTTTATTAATTGTGTACTGATTCCATTTGAGCTTTTTAAGCACCGTATTATTATTAATGATCCCAGTTATAGATACGTTGATTATTTGTCTTTATTAATAACAACATAAATACGAGGAATCAGCATAACCACCGAAGATATATTAGAATCAAAGCACTGCTAGAGTCAAGTTCCATCGCATCAAATAAATATTAATATAAAATTACCTGGCATTTTGACTAAATGTATTTTCAGATGCTCTGTCAGATGCAATGCTAAACCGGATAGCAAGGAATGACAGAAGAAACGTGTCACTGAAGAAAACGAAAGTAGACGCTATGCTTCAGTCTACAAGGAAAATTCTAAGGGAACTTTACTATCCATTTAATGTTGATCTTTCCTTACTCTTGCACGATAATAAATACTTGTGGGATGTAGACATCGAGGTCTAATAAAAATGTGTGTTAATGTTTGATCTATCTATCTATCTATCTATCTATCTATCTATCTATCTATCTATCTATCTATCTATCTATCTATCTATCTATCTATCTATCTATCTATCTATCTATCTATCTATCTATCTATCTATGTTCCAGTTTCAGTTTTAATAACTGAAGTCAAATAATGACTTACAAGTTTACGTCCGGTCTTTTTATTTGAAATATTAGGATTTGACTTTATTTTGAATATTATGAAAAGACGTGTATTACTCCTCTGTCAATGCAGCTACAAGTATAACTCAAAGACTCAATAGTCTGAGTTGTTACTATCAACGTATCTTTAATTAATTTTAGAGTCTGGTCTTACCATCAGCACATCTTTAACCAATATTAGAGATTGGTCTGCCCGACTTGCTATATCCAATGCAATGACATAGTTTCCTTCTTGCCTTGGTCTAGAGACGTCAGTCATAACCCGAGGATCAGCCATCGCCACCACCAAAGGTTAACGCTGATACGACAGATACATTTACCCCTGAAGGTATTACAGCTATCAGGAATAAAAACAAAACAATTACTTGAATTTGCCGATTTTGAGGTGGATGAAAAAGAAAAATATGTGAAATCTGCGTATGGTAAAGATCTAAACCAATCGTGTTGATTGGCTTAAATATAAGTATCGCATTGCTTCCGGTGCTGTGCAAGTCAAGAGTGAAGATGAAGATTTTAAACGTATTAGCCAATGAACACGCAAAACAAGAACGAGAACGTAAGCAAGAATAAATGAAGCGGAAACTTGAACAAGCAAAAACAGAAAGGAAATCAACCTTAAGATCTAGATCTGAAACAAGAAAGAAAACACGCAGATGAAACAATTGAATAGCTGTTGAAAATCTACGCTGTCATATTTGACGATAATCATAGACAGCATTCATCGTAATGTTGATTGGTTATTCACATGGCAGATATAGTACGGAGTTTCAGCATACCGACATTTATTCATAGCTGATTTACAGGAGCGAAATCCAATAGTGTTTGATACTCTCGGGTTTGGGGAAGTTTCTCGGAAAATAAATTGACATCAAGAACCATCTGTAGACGCTTTACTGAATTTTGATAACAATCACGTTGAAGATGCATATTATCAGATGACGGCATTAATGGGTAATGATTAGAATGTTGATTCCGGTTTGCAGTTATTTTAGCTTGATTTCATATTGTTATATCAGATTTATTTTTTCTGACTAAAACATTTGCATTTGTTCAGACAATCAATCGTCGACATACATTTTCAAGTTAGGGTAGCAGAACTACCTGCTGGTTATAGAGCAATCACTGTCATATTATCAGACAAAACAATGCAGCTCGAATGTGTTGGTGGACGAATGAGAATGGTTGATGCACCAATGGAAAATATGTAATTGAATCATTCATAATGTTGTATTTATGTTATATCAACACGTCAATGTTACTCTGAAACCTGGAAATATTAAAAAGCTACAATCAGCATAAAAAAGAATTCTGGAACAAAAATATTACTGAAATCAGTAGCGCTGCAAAGCCCAAATAAATAAAAGCTGACATAACGTCAGATCATGCACTTTAATGACCTCAGTAAATCAAAGACCAGGATCAGACTTGATTTTTCTGCGACTGCCGGTTATGATATAGCAATCACTGTTGGTTTATTTGCACTTCTTGCAGCTATACCAGCATTTGTTGCCGATGTAGCTCCAGCCGTTGGAAAATCATCTGAGATTGGTGGTGTTGGAATTATTGCCTGGATGGCAGTATAAGAAATCGACAGGACTTTGTCTAAAAATCTAAAACAAAAAAATAGGAAAGAGTGGGCGAGGTCTAACACTAGCAGCAACTCCTTATTCGTGGCACAGCCTGCCATGGACATTTTGCTAAAATTTACAATGAGCAATTTATATTCAATTAATACTACGTGATTAAACATCAAATAATTTTAAAGAAGTTTTCAAGCGTGACAAACCAAACCGCATGGTATTAATATTGAAGGAAATTCAATCATGTACTCACTGGGTTGCATATGCTATTGATCCAAGTGGTGTTTTTTTTTTTTATTTTGATTCATATAGACGGGCACCAACTAAAGAATGTTTACAATATATAAGCAGATCAATCTGGTATTCAACATTTGCAACATGAACATTAATAGAACCACCAATGTGCGGTCAAGAATTTTCTTTCTTTACTCAATGAAATAGTAAGGTCATCATCGCTTCCATATAAAGTCGTACACAAATACACCAGAGGACAGTATACCCGTTACAATGTCCAGGCATAACCATCAGTCCTATTAAACAGTTCTAAGTTTATAATGGTATATATTTACGGAACATATCTCGCTGGAGTAGTGAAACATTGTCCAGGTGGCGTTGATTTGAGATGAGCGTGTTGAACTTATGAATCTTGTTTTGGTTGACAAGGATAAGGTTATTTATACAGGATTAATAATGAACACTAAATACAAGTAATATTATGTAAAGTTTTACTTTTCGGCGAGTTTTAGGTGCTGCCGTCGATAATATCCCAGTATTTATGGAGGCTGGTAAAATCAAAACCTTAAGCGTATCCATCACAGCGGTCAGAAACGAGATCAATAAACATATTCGTAAAACCGGTGATACAACTATTGGTAAACTCAACATGAACAGAAATAAAATTGTTGTTTTGAGAGAACCAGTATCTGACGTTGACACCGTAAAGAAGAAATACGTGGACGACATAGACACTGCAGTTAATGATAAAATTACCACGACGTGATCTCAGTATAATAACCACATAGTAATGTTTCAAGACTTCCGCAGAGCCAACTTTCAGAGCCTCAAAAAAGCCATTGAGGATTTCATTGTAGATCCAATAGTTGTTAATGTTAAACTCGCTGAAATTACCAATCAGATCACAGAGCTGGCCAAAATTAGAAAGTCAAGATCTGCGATCAACGAAACTCTTGCAGATGTATCCAGTAAAATCTCTGACATGTTTGAAAAAAAATTGGATAGATTGAGACGGGTGTAATTCATACAACCCCAATCATCCACACGGTCTACACAGTAAGTTCTGAATCATCAACAAGGTAAACTATTGATTATAAGAAATTCATTTGTTTAGATCCACCTTTTCTGGTATGCTCTCATGAATTTGGCACATTAAAAATATCTTATTAAAAACGTGTTCAAGGATTTCCGGTTTTTCGATGGCAGGTAAGGTATCTCAAAAAGGAGCCTTATTGGACCACAAAGTAACTAGTAATTATTTTGGAAAGTTGTTAAATAGGACCCTAGATTTGCATGTTGTCATATGTAAAACAGTACATCAAAAGAACATAATGCGATAGCTTGGTGGAAGGTTCAAAGAACTTGGATGCATAAATGCGCCGATATTTACAGTGATTGAATTCAGAGGCATCAAGACCCATAGATCTACATATGGTTATTTATGAGAGTACATCAAAGAAACAAATTTAGCTTTCATTATGGTGTTCATTTCCGAGTGTAACTGAATCAGAAGTGCATGTGACTTCATAATCAAGACATGTTGAAACTTAGACAAAATGCCCTTTGCAGATTGGGAGGTTTATTTTGAAGTTGAATGGAAAATTGAGTAAGATTGTAATGATATTCAGAAAAGTGTTAAAGTTGCTAGAACAGACTTCAGAAATACAAACACTAGGCCAAGTGTAAGACAGTGCGTGATGCCTGGCTTAGTGTTTGGAACGAGCCCTTTCCTTAAATTGTACATGTATTTATCTTTTTTTAGTGATAATTTCTGAGAATACCTGCGATAGTCGTTGAAGTTGAAATGATATTCGTTATAACTGCAGGAACTGTCATTGTTATCGTTGATAACAATATCCGGATCCAGCAACAATAGCAGAAACTGAGTAAACAACTATATCAATGACAAACATATGTCTGTGGATTTTTTGTTACTTTTACTGTATAATTGTCAAAGATGTTTTTTTAGTTTGGTCAGGCATTCGCATACTTGATTATATCTGTGACGTTGAACGTCGATAGATGACTGTCACTTTCATTATACTATGATACAAAGTACCTAATTGTGGTATTTTAGCGACTAATTCCGGACACCACTAGTAAAAAGCTGCGATTAATTTTTTCAGTTTATTTAAATATTTAATACTAAAGATACTACTCCAGAGAGAACATTGGTCGAATGAAGATGGTGTAATAAAACAAAAATACTAAATTTTGCAGAGCTAAATACGGACAGTCTATATACACCAGTGACCTCTGCAGTGTTTGATAGTTATTTTGTAGTGTCCACTTGCCGATTTATATGCAACTGTGTACACAATATTTTTAATTTGTTTGTGATGAATTTTAATCAGATTCGTTTTTTGAACGATATTAAGAATTCCACGAACAATATAGTTGAGTCTTGTGTTAATATCAGTGAGTTTCACATCAACAGTTGGTGGAGTTTCAAAAAATTCATTTGTGGTTCTGTTTACCTTTCTGTGAAAATTTAGATACGTTTGTACGTGATTATTATTATTATTATTATTATTATTATTATTATTATTATTATTATTATTATTATTATTATTATTATTATTATTTGTCTTTAATGTGGTCATCTCATTGTTGATTGTTGTTCAAAAAAAAATTACCGAAATTTCCTTATCATCGATGTATTTTTTCTTTGCAGCATCAAAATTAGATTCTGGTGTTCTGAGATTGTTAATGCCATTATTATTCATGTTGAGAAATGCACACATTATACCACCGTTGGCTAAAAGATACTTAGATTCTTGATCGTCGACATATTTTTTGTTGCAGCATCATTATCTGCGGCTGGATTTCCAAGGTCTATAATTTAATTTTGAAAATGCTACCCGTGAATGAATCACCAGCTCACTTGACATCATCGTTAACTGACTTACCCGAATCTTATATTTTACCCTGAACAGTAAAGGTAACGATATTACCAACTGCGATAGGAACTCGTACAAATACATCTGGCAGAGTTTTTATGAAGATTATTAATACCAATTTCAATTTTGTTCGGTTGATTTAGTAATTCATCGCGCATAAAAACACCCCTACTGGTTAGACCAATTATCGCCGCATACTAATTGTCGCCATACTAATCACATTCTACTGTTTAAAAAAAAAATAAGGGTGATTGAAGCTAACAAGCCCGAGCGAAAATAAGCATCAGTTAAGTTAAGTAACGAAAGTAACAAAAATCCCCACTTAAATCCCTTACGCCTCCATTAACTGACGCGGGGAGTCACGTGGTACAATTGGTAGACTTGGGTCAACAATAACTACGTCATAAAACTGTACCTTGCCCGCGCTTTTATAGCAAACGCTATAAATGAATTCCAATATTTCCACAATAAAGCATCCTCAATTAAGCGGTTTCCTATTTCACAATTAAGACAACGGCACCCAACAGCATGGTCGCAACTTTCATTTTCCACTTTATTATCCGACCCTTTAATCTTAAATTTCCCTAGCATTCACAGCGTCTCCAGACTTCATATTTTTCTTGCAAAGAAAGGTCAAGGGGTAATAACCAGGAAGCATAGATTTTTTTTTGTATTTCTCCTAAAATCGGAGAAACATTTCTTATAGAAAATATTACACTGAAAATCATGAGTTACCCTGATATGGAATCGTGTACACCATGTCAATTTTCATAAAAATATGGTCCCACTTTATTTTATAAAAATGGACAGTCTATAATTTTTGATAGTGCCAAAAACATGTTTATTATTGTTTTAATGAAGACAAACAATGAAAGCTATATCATGTCACATTTGTCGTCAGCCTGCTGAGTAATGCATGTACCTTTTGCCCGACCCCGTATTTATTTTCATGAAATCTAACAATTGTTGGACGTTAATTGCAACTATTTCATGTTTATGCAAATTATTTCAACAGAATATTGCCCTGATTAATAAATACTAAACTTCTGAAATGAAATATATTTTTAAGGGGACATAATAAGGGGGAGATTTATAATTGGACCTTTTCCTATTATCTGCAGTGCAATAAAGTAGGCTATTGACAACATATTGAGAAAAAAAAAAGCCTTCTTAAAAAATTTGCATGTCAGTATCACTTTAGGTCTAATATGTCTTATTTGACTAGAATATAATCTTTGCTTAAGTATTAATTGCTTTAAATCCATAATTAAGCTTGAACTGAATTTTATAGCCAATTTAAGTGCTCGGTAATATTCATTATTTTGGTAATTGCTACAGAAATAACATTAAAATTATGCACAAAATCAGCATATTTTCTCAATTAAGAAATGAAACACGAATGCAAACAGGTTCTAAAATACATTTTATGAGGTGTCATTCCTGCTCAAGTTAAGTTTGTAACAAAATCAATTCAAGTTGTTACCTTCGGTAGCAAAATAAATATTGCATTTATAGTTTGTATTTTTACTTGTTGACATTTGATTTTGTCATGAAGGTTTCTAGTAGAGAAGAATAAGAAATACATGAAACAAACTCAAATCATAGTTTACCGCATTTTTTGTCATCTATCTGTATTATTTTTGAATAGAGCTATCTAGGACTAAATTCATAGAGGTATGATCTTGCCATGACACCGTATAGCTAAATAAATTGTATGTATATATGAAATAATCTCTTTTTACATAATAACGCCGTTGACCGATAATGGGTTCAATGCGAGTAAAAACTTAGCCTACGCACCGGTTATTGCAGATATGGCTGAAACTACCAGAATTAAAGCTTCGTACGGTAAATACAAGTTACTCAGAAGTATGAAATAAGCATGGATACATTCAAAAGGGTTGGTAGCTTAAGACCTACTATGTTTATTGTTATATTGTATGGAAATAAAAATTGTAAAATTTTCAACGCTTCGAATATACTTATTTTTTCAGTGCACAAGCCGCTTAGTGTCATAAACATGTATTTGGATGTTTATTCTGTCTGATTCCAATGTTTTTACATTAAAAAATTACAAATTAATTTCAAACTATACCGTAAAAGCAGACCACTTTTTTGGAACCAAAGCGGACACAGATAACGAAGCCAGAAACAGTTATGCCCCCTGACAGTCCTATATCTACTATTAGTACTGACTCTTCCGTAAAGTTAATCACCGACAGTTTCAATAAACGGTCCCCACGTAAGAGGTTAAGTTGCTAATTTCGCATTTAACACGAGGAAAAAAATATTGTTAAAGGTCCTCTTTTTATGTATTTTATTGTCAAGAAGTAAGTTCAAGTCGTTAGTGGATAATCAAAAAAGAACCATGAAAAGTGGCGAGAATTGGTTTCCAACCAGTAAAGTTTTTAAGTTTTAGTTTTTTTTTAGCAGCATCGAGTAAATCAAAATTAAACATAGGCGATATCAGTATATAGGCGATATCACTAAACTGTCCCGGGAAGTCTTCGACCATTTCCATAATATGAATATGGGGTCACTGGCAATCTAAGACCTTTTCCCTTTTTTGATGTCCTTTTTATCCCATGTCCAGTTGCTTTCTTTAATGCCAATCCAGCAGCGGTTCCAACAGCACCTAATACAGCTGCTTGTGCAACAGCTGTGGCTGCAGCATCTTTTAATGCTGGTATAGCTGCAAGAAGTGATAATATACCCGTCTTAGCGATATCTTTGACGGCGCCAGCAGAAAGATTGTTTGATTTTTCGGCTTCATTGAAATTGACGCTCGGTCAACGATAATTTATTTGAACCGCTCATCTGTTCTTTTTTCAGCGATATTTTTATTCCACGGTTATTTTTTATGCTGATTGTAGCCTTTTAATCTGACCAGAAGTCAAGGTAAGGCTGTCTTTATAATTATTATGGATGATCTAATTAAGTGTTACATAATTTCTACTGGGGCATCAATGACTCATTCGTCCACCAGCACCTTCAAGTAACATCGTCTTATTGTCGAGTATAACAGCGATTGCTCTATAATTAACAATTGTTCCTCTATTAATACTAGCTAGAAAGATGGTCTGGTTTAAAATAATTAATACGAAAGAAACTTGTAATATGCGTTGTGATACTAATTGTGCAAACATGAAATGTCATTTATTTGATCACATGCAAAACGTATAGCATGAAATATATTGGACAAACGAGTCAACAAATATCTAAACGTATGAACCAACATAACTCATATGTTAAAAAAACTATCGATCATAATTTCAGTTCTCAGTTGTAAAACACTTTAGCAAAAGTTCCAATACTTTACAAGATTTCTCCTTTCAACCTATTGATATAATAATTCTGAGATGGAGCGTCTTTGTAAGGAAGCCTTTTAAAGTCATCGTCTTAATACGGTACTGTATATCCAAAATATCTAAATTCCAAAACCTTGAACGACATTCATTTTTTTAATATGTCCCCTATTTACAATTATATAATATTTCTATATTTAATATGTTAATTAAAACTTTAATTAATGATAGTATTAATATCAGAAACCTTTCCAATAATTCTATAAAACTGACTATTTCAAAAATTAATGACAATATGATTATTTATATTAATACTTCACCATCCCTACCTCCATCCATCCATAGCTCCTTGCATCAATCCACATAATCACATACACACACACACACATGCACACACACACATACACACATACATACATACATACATACATACATACATACATACATACATGCATGCATGCATGCATGCATGCATGCATGCATGCATGCATGCATGCATACATACATACATACATACATACATACATACATACATACATACATACATACATACATACATACATACATACATACATACATACATACATACATACATACATACATACATACATACATATACTTTAGTAACTATACTAATCTATGTATTAGTTTGTTTTTAAAAGTAATTCAGAAGACTTTATAAATAACGAATCTACTTTTTGTGATTTAATGTATTACATTGCATTTCTATACCTTGCCTTAAAATCTTCAGAAAATGGAGGAATAAAAGAATATCAATCTCTCTCTCTCTCTCTCTCTCTCTCTCTCTCTCTCTCTCTCTCTCTCTCTCTCTCTCTCTCTCTCTCTCTCTCTCTCTCTCTCTCTCTCTCTCTCTCTCTCTCTCTCTCTCTCTCTCTCTCTCTCTCATCTTCAATCATCCATAAAAAAATTATGGGAATGCCATATTCAACTGCCATCACATTGTTTACAATAGCCATTATGTTCTCATTAATTTCATTACAATAGCCATTATGTTCTCATTAATTTCATTACAATAGCCATTATGTTCTCATGGTTCTATTAATTTCATTACAATAGCCATTATGTTCTCATTAATTTCATTACAATAGCCATTATGTTCTCATTAATTTTATTACAATAGCCATTATGTTCTCATGGTTCTATTAATTTCATTAAAATAGCCATTATGTTCTCAATAATTTCATTACAATAGCCATTATGTTCTCATTAATTTCATTACAATAGCCATTATGTTCTCATTAATTTCATTACAATAGCCATTATGTTCTCATTAATTTCATTACAATAGCCATTATGTTCTCATTAATTTCATTACAATAGCCATTATGTTCTCATTAATTTCATTACAATGGCCATTATTAATTTCATTAATTTCATTACAATAGCCACTATGTTCTCATGGTTCTGTTAATTTCATTACAATAGCCATTATGTTCTCATGGTTCTGTTAATTTCATTACAATAGCCACTATGTTCTCATGGTTCTGTTAATTTCATTACAATAGCCATTATGTTCTCATGGTTCTGTTAATTTCATTACAATAGCCATTATGTTCTCATGGTTCTGTTAATTTCATTACAATAGCCATTATGTTCTCATGGTTCTGTTAATTTCATTTAACATTTCTGTGGAAAGAGAATTATTGCTTAGATGCGCCAAGTGATTTCTGCTGGCCCTGACCTGCAATAGAAGTTGAACCGAGTTGAAAACCAGAATGCTGTTTAATCTTAAAGAAGTTAAAACCAACAGACAATTGTATTATTCATTACATTCATCCGAACCAGAATGAAATTTGATGTAATGATGGAATACCCTCTCATGCTTCAGGGCTAGAGGAATGAAAATGATGCATATAACACACTGTAATTATGAAGACATTGCTAGCTGTTATAAACTTGTACCCTTGTATTATAAGATACCATATCCTTAGTGGTCTCGTGCGAGTCTTATTTGCAGGATTAAAAATATGTACTTCAGTAGTTTTCATATTTCTAAATTTGTGATATGTAAACAGACTAACAACACTTACAACCTGTCATAAAAGCGTTCATTCAAATGAAGAACAGAAACAAAAAGAGGGAGACAGAATCATAGGTAAAAGTATGATAGAAAATACCTTAAATGCATTCCCCCGAATGCCAGCAAGCTTATCGTCAGCAAATCTTTTACAATTTATTATTAAAGACATTATGGAACTAGGATCACAAGCGTGGGCCAAATGTGTTTCAATTAGACCTGTATTCACGTGGAGGTTATCAATTGACCAATAATCTTTATCAATTGACCAATAATCTTTGATGCATTTGTCTGGATCAATTTGTCAATACAAGTTTAAACAATGTCGGAGCAGCCCATAGCCTGGATTTGACTCTGGTGATTTCTGTGGTGCACGTGATATGCGGGTCAAACATAGCTTCTAGCTGAAAAAAAAATTAACTGTAAAGATTAGCGGAACTAACGCGTTCAAACAAAATGACTAACGGTACTAAATGAGTCAATAAATGAAACATTTAACTTGTAGTATCAAGAATGCTTCCTTCCGAAAATATATAATTCTAACACAGAACAAATAACACTAAACAATTTTTACGAGTTTTATACACACAACTGTTCACGCCCAGTAACTGCGAATATAATGACGTCCTCACGAGAAACACTGAAAGAAAAATGTCTGCTCACTTATTCTGTTCAGGTTGAAAAAGAAAAACCACTAATTCTGGAAAAGCGTCACCTTCCATCTCAACTTTCACTCTTCAGTCTTCATTGGTAGCGGTACTTCGGTCGCAAACCCCCCTCCCCCAATCTACAGCTTTTAATAGTCACACTTGCTACCAAGAACAGTAACTCTTCCCGTCATGTGGGTAAATAAAACCACAGGAGTTTGCAGTTCATGCCATGGTCATCCGAGAGTGATGTTTTGGTACGTTGCTGTTTTTTGAATGGATATACGTAGTTTTAGATTTTCTTACGATTAAAAGACGCGTGAGAAAAGTCTGCAGACTCCTGTGATAAAACTAATAATGGCATCAATACAACATAAATTGAATGCAAATACACACAAAAACGCATTTTTTAAAAGTGACATTTATACTAAGGAGTCAGACTTTACACGTGTTTTCGTTTATCATACTAAATGTCTTACAAACGTTTTGTACAAATTTTTGTGTGTAATGTATTTTCCAGGTTCATTCGTATTTACAACTGATGGGTGATAATCATTAGGCATCGATAGGCCTGTTTAATTAAAACTTTCTTGTGTAGTAAAGAACGAGGTAAAATTTTATTATTTTTAAGAAATAAAAACAATGTCATTTATTGTGAATATCAATCCATTCTGAATATTAACATTATAAAGAACAAACGATCGATTTCTATTGTACTATATCACTTTACTAAAAAAGTAACAAAATAATCATAAATATTTCTCGAGAACTCTGTGGCAGATCGTTCTCTCGCACTTTCAGATTTCACAATTTAATACTACTGCCTGAACTGTATACTATTTCTCAAAATTGACGAGAACTCTTAAGAAAGTCTTTTTTTTTAACAAAATGACAAAATTTAATGGTGAAAAACACACGTGCAATTTACACCGCATAAAAAAGATTTACTGTAATAATAAATTAGTGGAAAACTTGTACAGTATGAAAACGTGAATGAGGAAATTTTTCAGAATTTTGTTTATGTGACTGGCATTCTGGCATTCTCTTGTTGAATTGTGCAACTATTAAGTACGGCTTTTTTGCATATTTTGTTTCTGTCATGAATTGAAAAGGTACGAAAACTGACCAAAACTATGTTATAATTTAATTCTAAAGTGGCAACTGTTGCTTAGTAAATTAATTTAAGATCAACATAGATATGTATAAAAATGTAGGATTATGCACTATTTTTAGAGTAAGATATAATTTCAACTTGTGTATGACTCGTCATTATGGTATTTTTGGGGGAAAAAATGATTGGGGGAGGGCGCTTAGACAAGGCAAAAACAGACTTCAGAAATACCCGAAACAATGAAAAAGTACATTTATTATTAAAGCTAAATGTTCACACATATTTATATATTGCCATATATAAGAAATATTTAAATTTCAACTTGAAGTAACCACGAGGGCATGATTTTGCAAAAAGTGACTAAATACCAGTATTAAAATGGTGCATGTGTTTGAACACATAATGTGAATTTATTTGAAATGATATCATAAAGTTGAGTTCAATGTTTTAGACTGCACATACAGGTTATGCATAAAACATTACATTTTAAGATCAATATTTAATTTCATCATGTGTATGACTTTAGACTATAATATTTCATACAAACACGGGGAACGGGCTGTCATTGATAAAAAGGCACAGAAAGGCTTCTGAACTACCTGGAAAATAGCAAAAGTCTATTTATTCCTACAGCTAAATGATCACCCAATATTTCTGTACAACCACATGTAATACATATGCAAATGTCAGCTTGAAATAACAAGAGATAAAGATTTGTCAGAGTGACCAAAACCAATATAAAAAGGGTGGATGATGCACGTGTTTGCTTCCTTCCTTTGAATTTATCTGAAAATATATAATTAATATGAGATCATTTTTAGATTCAACAAACTCGAATTACGCAGAAAACATTCCATTATTATTTATTCCAAATTTCTGAAGAATAAAAGGCCCTATTCATTTTCGAAACGATTTTGAGATAATCTGTCATACATCACAATGCTCGTTAACCGTTCGTGTATTTTATACAACAATACAAGATTGTTAAATTAAATTACCTGTGTTAAATTAAATTACCTGTGTTAAATTAAATTACCTGTGTTAAATTAAATTACCTGCGCAAACATTCGAAGATTACACTCATATGTTTGGATTGGTCGTCCTGATTTACCAAAGCTTCTCATATTATGTAACGTCAGATGAAATGAAGCATTGGAATTCTGTCTGCTTCAGATTCGTGAGGTCACGTTCCATCAGCATGGTCAATTTTAAATGGGCAATCGATTACATTACCCACCAATTCCTGCTTTGTTTGCCGGATTGTTTACACGTGCCTGGTCTGGTTCCATGCATAGTATGCTCTCTGCGCTGCACTTTCAAGTCAGGCAAATTTAAAGCTGCTGTGCATAATCTCATATCAATTTCCACGTAAATTTTATCAAGGAATCTATAGGAAAATGGATCTTTTAGATGACTTTGTGGGAAACGTGCAATAATAACAAAATATTGTTGTGTGTATCCTTATACTCGTCTTCGCCTAATTGTAAAAAATATTTGTAAAAATACCTACGTTGCCGATTTACTAAATAAGCTTAAATACAAGATAACGAAAGTATTAGTAAGGTTCGCATTGTGTCACTAACAAACAAAATAATAAAGGAATAAAAGTGCCACGGTTAGATTAACGAGATCTCTCCATACGAGGTCATTTGTTTTCATCACGTGACAATATGGCGTCGGCGTTCGCCTGGCTTAGTATAGCGGAGTGCAATGCAAGGAGCATACTAAACAGGGAAACAGACAAACACGTGCCCAACTTCTATATAAACAACGCGTTGTTCAAAGGGTTGAATGTGGTCAGACAGTACAAGGATAGAGAAAAGGTAGAAAGGGACGTGTGTGTGTGTGTGTGTGTGTGTGTGTGTGTGTGTGTGTGTGTGTGTGTGTGTGTGTGTGTGTGTGTGTGTGTGTGTGTTAGGGTATCATGTCACAGACATGCAGCATGATGTCCCACCCAGTCACATTATCCTAACACCAGGCCGACCAGTCCTAACACTAAACTCTTAATGCTGAGCACCAAGCGAGGCAGCTGTTAGTACCATTTTTAAAAGTCCGAAAGGGACTGGTAAATATTGAGCTGTAGGATAAAGTTTTGAAAGAGATTGATTGAATCAGAAAAATGAGAGAGGTAATTGATAAAAACTTGTAAACAGGAAAATTCATGTATGAAAATTTGATGCATAATTTGGAACCAAGAATTCGAATTAAAAATTATCTTAAGCAGAAGACCTTTTTACACTCGAATTTTACGAACTAAAATTTTTATTCAGAAATTAAAACATTTAAAAGAATGTAATTTCCCACATTATATTGTTAACAAACCGGCTTAGTGTCAGGAATTAATAAAATTGTTTAAATAATGGAGACTCGCCCAATATGGTTGTAATATGTATGTATGTGTATATATATATATATATATATATATATATATATATATATATATATATATATATATATATATATATATATATATATATATATATATATCGAATATGCAAACTGGTCAAGAGTATAAATTTCCTGACACAATAAGTAAGAGAAAATAATGAATAAATCTGCCCCGAAAATTAATCTTCTCTTGATAGTTACTTTCTATCACTATCGCTAGAGTCAGTCGAACCCTTTGCAGCAGCAAGATCTTAAAAAATTTAAAATCTAATTTTCCAGACCCCAAATTTTAAAATATATTGAACTAGGATACATTACAAAATTGTATGGTGAAGATATTTTCAGATTTATATATATATATATATATATATATATATATATATATATATATATATATATATATATATATATATATATATATATATATATATATATATATATATATATATATATATATGTATATGCGAGAATTTACCATCTCAAAAGAATTAGATTTCTTGTGCTACATTGTCACTGATAAAGAAGAAAAAAAGGAATGCACAGAGTACGATGAAAAGCTTACATAAAAGTCGTATCAGACCTGATACATATAATTTGAACAATTTGAAGCAAAGAAAATTACAACTTGCTAAAAAGTTCATCAACTTTGATTGATGTTTCGTTCTTGCTATCCGCCAGTGATTCACGGTTAAAATAAGCACGAAATTATCTCTTCCATTTTCTTGACCGGTTGAGAGTTGAGTGGATACTCTGACTCTAAGACACTTACTCCATATACCGGCACCGGCTGCGTGTAAAACCGAGTTTAATGAAGTTTTGCCATCAAGACCAAACGATACCAGCGAGAAACTAGAAGAAAGTAGGAGGTAACGACGTACCGTATCAACTTACGCACGAACTGAAAGTGTTAGCTCAGATACGTGCAGGGATTCCGAAGACGACATAAGTGAGCCTGAATCAACGTTCGTCACGTCTAACAACAGTGTCCTGATTCAGTCCAACATAAATTCGCTCGTCCCTAAAATTATTGTCACCTTTCAGAGACACAAAAACACACTTCCAGAAAATTCAGAACGAAGGCTTACACTTACACATTGAGATGTAAATGGTTCAAGAAGTGCAAAATTGAATGAAATTAGTGTTTGTATTCAAAATGAAATGATTTTTCCAATGAGAGAGCACACACCAAGCGGCAATAGCTATCCGTGCAACACAATACTTTTCAAAATGTGTTGGTAGAAGTTCGTGCTAGAGATCTTGAAGATATGATTATGTCATATCCAATACCAATTGTATCCCCTACAAAGTAACACTGAGGGTTTTTTTATAGATAAAAATCTGATGAGATGACAGAACAAAGACCAGCGAAGAATGAATTTCGTTTGATACCTCATTAAAATTACTTTTTACAATCTAGTAACCCCAAAAGTGACTTCAAGAAGAATAAATTATAACGATGACATACACCTAAACGGTGAAATTATACTACTTAAATCAATTGTTGCTATCTTTGTAATGTATTTTTCGTATTAAGTTTTGGTGCAAACGATATCTAAGTGAAAGCTAACACACGCGCGCAGGCACGAACGCACACTCACAAAAGTTTTACTGCACTAAGTGACAGTAGATTGGGCGGCACTCTAGTCTGGAGACTAGTGCTTTGAGAGCTGGAGAGACAAAATTAACATTACATTGTACGGAGAGAAAGATAAAAAAGGATAGTAAAAGACGGAAAAGTAGGACACGATTTTTGGTTCTCTTACATTTTGCGGTACTATAGGACAAATAAAATTAAGACAACCGTACATTATATGTGAGAAATATTCATTGTTATCATTTACTCATCAATTTTATTAAAAGGTAGTGCTATATTGAATTGTTGACTATTTGCAGGTAGCATTTGTTGTATATCCCAGATTTAAGACATGCCATGGGTGGGGCACGGGTGCAGTACATGTTGCAGGCAATGTAGCGAAGTTTCCATAAACCAAGGACTGGAAGAACAAAAAAATATCACCAAAATAAAGCCTCGTTCTGTACTACACTCTTAAAGCAACGGAGAAAATAGGTCAAACATTGTTACATTTTTTTTTCTCCCTTCAACGCATGTATTAGCTTATGTGAGATTTTGCCACCGGGCGGGTCATACAGTGCATTGACAGTCGTGTATTTGTTAAAAATCCGTGTTTGTATTTTCTTTAATTGAAATAAGAGACGTTCAAGAAGTTTGGGGGCCCAAGGCACAAATTCTAACCTTAAAAGCAATCAGAATTGTGCCTCAGTAACTCAGTCTCAGATATAAAGTAATGTATTGCATTTCCATTTGCATGTGTGTCATTTTGTTGTAACTATTCATATAGTACTAAACTGCTAACACAACCGACACCGAGAAGTTTATTATGGGCCGCTGCGGGGCTCCCTGCTGAGCGGGGGCCCTAGGAACGTGCCTTGTGTGCCTATGCCTTAAAACGGCTCTGCCCGAAATGGAGGAGCCAATGTTAAATATTTTTCTTTGGCACATTGCAGTGCCAAAATGAGCTAAGATGCATTAGGTATAAAAGCTCAAGTTGACTCAAGATTTTATATGATCCAACGATTTACTTAAGGAATCATTGTAACCATTCATCAAATTTTCGAGAGGTATCATCAGTCGGAATCAGATACCATTTCAAACAAAATTATAACAGGTGTGTGTGTGTGTGTGAGAGAGAGAGACAGACAGACAGACAGAGACATATAGGGACAGACAGAGACACACACATAGACAGACAAAGAGAGAGACCGAGAGAAATACTTAGAGAGAGAGACTGAGAGAGAAACACACGCAGAGAGGAAGACAGAGAGACACACAAAGAGAGTGAGAGACAGAGACAGAGAGAGAAAGAGACAGACAGAGAGAGATATAGACAGACAGACAGAGACAAACATACAGAGAGACAAACAGACAGAGACAGACATACAGAAAGACTTACAGACAGACAAAGAGACATACAGACAGAGAGATAGAGACAGACTGAGAGAGACAGACAGATAGAGAGACACAGACAGAGACAGGCAGTGAGGGAAAAAGAGAGACATACAGACAGACAGAGACAGAGAGACGGAGAGAGAAAGACAGATAGACAGAAACAGACAGAGGCAGACAGACAGAGAGGGGGAAGGAGGTAAAAAGAGGGGAGAAAATATATTTTCCTTACTTTTAAAAACATCGCTTATGTTTGTTTTTATGATATATTTTCCTTAAGAAAGTTTCAAAGAAACTTACATTCCACTTCCACCATAGTAAAATATAACAAGAATTAACTAAAGATGTTGAAGAATAAAAAGTGCTCAAAAAAAGTTCATCTAAAACTAACGTTATGTATTTTGCAATAAGACTGACACAATTTCCATGTAATCGCTCAGGTATGATTGTTTGTGCATTAGTTGTGTGTGTGTGTGTGTGTGTGTGTGTGTGTGTGTGTGTGTGTGTGTGTGTGTGTGTGTGTGTAAATCGCCTAGCAGTGAGACACAGAAAACACGGTTTTTCTCGTCACTGTGTTAAAAGCTATTGAAGTCAATTCGAAGGTAAAAAAAAAAAAAAAAAAAAAAAAAAGCTAGCCAATGAAATATCTTATGATGAGTGACGCCTTGTTTTATTCTTAGGTAGTGTGGGTAAAATATTGCTCAGCCACTAGTTTTTGCAGGGCAGAGAGACTCTCTGAAGTGTAAATTGGCATGATGTATGGCAAGGCGAACGAAGTAACTGCCCTGTGTCCCGAGTGTCTTTTCAATGCAATACATTTGCTTGTAACCCCGTGCTCATCCTTGTTCCCTTGGGCCCCGAATGCTGCCTTGGGTCACGCACGTCGTAGGGCCGGGCCTGTCAATTGGCAAACCCTTTTTTCGGTATTACACCATTTTTTTCATTATACAATATGCTGAACGGTGACAAGTATTGGCTCGAATTTTGAAGACACAAATTTTTTCTCAGTTAGACATGTTGACACCCGCCCATACTCGTATCGGTAGAGAAAAGTGTTACAGTATTGAGTGGCAGTGTGTCTTCTTCGTACTAGTTAATTTGGAGTTTGCATGAAGTCAAGCAGCAAAAAGCTCAGTGAATCTAAAGTATGATGACCCAAACTCCCTATTCATGACATAAGAAAAACAGGCATCTAAAACAGAAAGATACAATGCAATCTTGATTATAATGAGCACTATGACAGCAAAACGTACTAACAATGGGGATGTTTTCCTTCACGTTCGCGTAAAGTTAGACTTTCAATCCACTTTCGAAACAAACAACAACACGTGAAAAGAAAACCTCACCAGGGCAGGACGAAATAGATTATGTCATGTATAAGCAGTTACCGACAAACATGCTGACCATCACTCTATATCTCATGAACTTCATCTGGGAAAAGGGTGATATCCCCCTTCCTATAGAGAGGCCATCGTCATCCCCTTACCCAAAGCGGGAAAGAACCCACACCTCCCGGAATCCTATCGCCTTATCTCCCTCACTAACACTATTTGCAAACCAATGGAAACTATGTTGAACAACCGACTCAAACACATCCTAGATGCCAACCTTAATCTATCCGAAAACCAAAGTGGATTCCGGAATAACAAATACACATTGGATTAAATGATACGGCTTGAAGCCGATATCTAATTCGCATTCAACGCCCCACAAAGACACAGACGGCACCTAACTGCCATCTTTCTGGACCTGGAAATAGCTTTTGACCTAGTCTGGACCCAAAGGCTAATTTCCAGATTAAACCGATACGGCATCACAGAACTTATGCAAACTTCCTCACCAACCGCAAAAAATATATGTACCCATCGGAAATCATCTCTCGACACTATATGTACTCGACAATGGCACACAACAAGGCAGTTTCCTTAGCCCGACCTTCTTCAACATCATGTTCGATGGCCTATCTGATTACATAGACGGATCAATCCCATTTCCCAATTCATAGATGACAGTGGTATCTGGATGGCTGGTGATTCAAGAAAGATAGTATATCTCAATCAACTCCAACAGGCAGTGGACTATTACCCAATGGACAAACACATTCAAAATATCTACAGAAAAGACAATCGCAATGTTGTCTCACGCCCAAGAACCATGAAGATCGCATACCCACTCCTATACCTGTAACAACACCCCATCACCTTTTTTTTCCTAAACTACGTTCCTGAGTATATTGATTGATGATAACCTCACCTGGAAAAACCACATTCCACAACTAGTACAACGCTAAAAAGCTAAAAAAAACCCCACCAAAAATAACCGGACATAAACCTCTTACATCATCTCGCTGACGCCATCTGGTGGTCAGATCAGACCACACTATTCATGGCATTCAAAGCCCTCATCTGATAGAAACTGAACTACGGCTGCCAAGTATGACTCGGCCAACACGAATCTCCTCGAAAGCTCGATAGCATATAATACCTAATCCTGAAGGCATGCACAGGGGTGTTGCCGCACACCTCGCTAGAAGAACTCCAATTACTCACAGGAGAATTTCCGCTCCTCCTACGAAGGAAAGAAATAATGCTGAGGTATACTTCTAGGATATCGAAACACACAGACCTCCACAAGGTCAAACAAGTCATTCAACGCACAATATCACCTTTCAAACTAAACTGGTCTCAAATCCACCAGCAGCACAGAAAATACACACTCATCAAAAAGAAATACAAATGCCTAACCTGCAGACGGATAGGTTCCGGATCATTGACCCCTCTCCCTGGGAAAATAGTGCCCCCAACATAAACTTTGAAGGCAATGAAGCGGAAGCAGACCAACCTCTGGAAACTCCTAGTTACCATCATCACGATGCTAGAGCACCAATATCAACACCAAATCAAGATCTACACCGATGGGTCCAAATCTACTAAATTGAATAGTACAACGTCCGTGGTGGTCCAACGCATGCTACCCGATGGGTGCTCCATCTACACCGCAGAATTTTTGGCAATACAAAAGGCTATAGGATGGATTAAAACCCAAACCGACACCAACTTCCTCGTCATCACCGACTCCCTTAGTGTACTCAACACACTATAATCCAGGTCAACAAAAACCCGGGGGAACATGCTCCAAGAGATACTAATGGACTTGTCTGCCACAAACATTTAAATAGACTCTCTGGGTTCCTTACCACATAAATCTTACCGGAAACGAGAAAGGAGATAAACAAAGCCTGCAAGACCAGGACATAGTCTCCCTGGCATACAGCACTGGTGAAATAGACACCGCGATAACAACAACTATCAATCAACAATGGCCACACTTATGTACCACCAACACAAAAGGGTGTCAACTGCACCAAATTCAACCAACAATCAGCAGGGGACATACAATCTTCCCAAAGCTCCAAAGACGTGACCTTCGCGTCATTAACAGGATATTAACCGGGAAAACACTCCTTAAAACAGACCCCAACACAGCTGATAACGCCAACTGCCCCGAATGCCTGCAACCGGAAACACTAGCATATATTTAATGACTGTCCCACATATTCCACCCAAAGGATCAGCTTCCAAGAATATAAAATTAGACTCGTAGCACCAACCATATATCCGGAATACCTCAAGGCCGATAAAAACAGCAACCTGGAATGTACATACAGCAAAATCATTGCCTATCTCGAGGACATAAACAAATACCAATACATTTAACAACAAGGGACACGAATCGCTACTCAGAAAACACTTTTAGTAGACTCCCAGCCTAGGAAAGGACACGACCACACACACACATACAACACACACCTGAAGGAAAATGAAAATTGTAAAGGGGGGGAATACACGCCAAGACATACGACCTTCAAACATGAACTGTATCGACAGGACAAATACAAATAATAGGACAATAACCAACAAGGAAATCTATCGATTCCGACAGAGGTAACAAGGAGACAGAGCTAGCCCCTGGACCCCCAAACAAGACCGACATCAACCTTAAGGCCAACAACAAGAGAGACACTAACCAGAAAGGGTACCAAGGAAAGACGGAGGCGAACCAATCGCCTCAGTTCAACTTCCAACCACCTGCCACACAGAAAGAATTCAACTTATTGCCCCTCAGAAAAGATGCATAACTGCCAAGAGTAAACAAATAAATAAGTAGTTGTTCAGGCAGCTCTATCCCACAAACCCCAATACTCCTGAACACACAAAACCACAAGTACATCACGACCAGCCCACCGGTCGATAAATATACCAAGGAAAGGGGACAAACAGGTATATTTCCCTCTGCTGTCCCACAACCTCTTCCCCTTACGACCCGAACAAGGAATAAGCTTAGGGCCAGTACAGGCGGATCTGCCTACTAAACCAGAGCTTCCCTCCCGCATACCTGACAATCTCCAAGGCAAGGGACAGACGGACGGCTCTGACTGCTGTCTTACAAACCCCCCACCCCCGCACACTCACACAAGAACACCCAAGCACAAAAGTGTGTGACATCTACTCAAAGGTAATGGACAGTGCAGAATACACGTCCTTCCTCCCTGCTGTCCCACAACACCATCACCTGGACACGAACACGCTGCAACACAAGAGACCGTCCCGGCCATTAGGAAGACCGACCCATAAAAATGCAACACACAGTCTTCAATTTGGCAATAGAAAAACCAACAAACAAGTATAATCCTTTAGAACAGCGGTCTAAAACACAACCTCATATATCGAAGCGGAGCTGGATAAGTATGAAGGATGACCGACATCCAGCTGATCGGCAAGGATTTAGAACCATATAAGTATGCTAAGTACGCGAAATTCCCATATAAATACATATTCGAAATTAAAATCTCAGAATTGAACAGGTGGCTTACATAACATTAGCATAGTGTCCCCTGTAGGAAAAATTGTAAACAATTTGAGATGAAGCAGAGTAGGCTTATTCTTTTGTGCGTAGGTGGGGCGGGGCTCTTTGGCTATGGCAGGAGACTTAGTTGCGCGTCTGCCTCCTTGAGACCGAGGTAGGTGCGTCCAATCGATAACGTGGCACTAGTTCCAGCCCAGGGACACAACCAGGTCGCAAATATATTCTGTACAAGACGCGACTATTAAATTGGCTACCGACATCATGTTTAGATTTAATTTGGAAATTTAAATATTCTTTAATGATCAAAGAATAATGTTAAGCAATTTATTCCAAATTAGTATTTTTTTTATCTTGAATTGAGTAAAATATACTTCTTTAAAATGATTATTGCATTAATCGCAACTATTTTATAACCTTTGATTTAGTCCGGATCTAATTATCGCATGTCGGAGCGTTCCCAAAGAATGTAGACGTGTCTACACCATTATGCGTTACCCCCCCTCCCTCCCTCTCTCTCTCTCTCTCTCTCTCTCTCTCTCTCTCTCTCTCTCTCTCTCTCTCTCTCTCTCTCTCTCTCTCTCTCTCTCTCTCTCGATCGATCGATCGATCGATCGACAGAGCCCGTTCTTAAGAGATGAATATTTCCTTCTCATAGTAAAAAATTAGAAGATTATGATAAAAATCTTAATATATATATATATATATATATATATATATATATATATATATATATATATATATATATATATATATATATATATATATATATATAAAGAATACAAATCATATGGCGAATAACAACCCTCTCAAGCGTACTGGATCCACCAAGGGATCACGTTTGTCAGGGATTAATTAAAATAGATGCAATAAACTGACGACGAACAGTACGAAACTAGTAACTAACTAGCCTAAGCGCTTTCGACTCTTAATGAGTCTTTTTCAAAGGCAAATACAAAACATAGTTACGACAAACAAATAAACACAAAAACGTTGCGTTTGTAAACCTCTACATTTCTATCTTCACATGTGCTAAAACTATAAATACAACCAGCTTGTATAGACTAGTTGCGGAAACTGAAAACGTTGTATAATTCCCTAAAAGTCTACAAGCCAAAGCGACATCTATTTTTATTTTGTGTACATATGTAACGCAGATTATATCCCGGATATTTATATATAAATATATATTTATATATTTATATATATATATATATATATATATATATATATATATATATATATATATATATATATATATATATATATATATATATATATATATATATATATATATATATAAGAAGGTTGTAATCAAACCAAAAAACAAATTTCACTGTGTTAAAATTCTCAATTCTGTGGACGTTTGTGATATCTTGAATATTTTATTAAAATGTTATGCCATGACTATGTAAGAAAGCATGTTAGTCGGGCTGCCATTTTTATGATGTATATCTTCTTTGGGACTGCTTGTATAGTGTTAAGGTTCTATTTTATGATCTTTAATTTATAATAATTAATTTTATATTCTCCCTGCAGATTTCTTGAGCTGGCTGGCAGTACAATCATTCGGGTAAATGTGCAAACCTCTCCTTTTCTGTATTTAACATTAAAGAGTATCTACATAAAATTCATAATTGCTAATAAAATTTATCAGTGTTTGCCATTTATAGTAAGCACACTGTTTCAATAATATGATATCAAATGTGAAATGGGAAAATGAAAGAAGCTATTAGAATAATAAATAACATATTCCCAAGCGCATATATGTTCAATTTGTGTAATGTTAGCAAAGTCACATGTAAAAGAAAAATAATAACAGTACATTTCTTTAATTCAGTTAAACTTGGTAAATAAATGTTTTTTTCAATATTAATTGCATTTTATTATTAGCCTTATTATCGGATTGATTATTGTATGTCACTGATCGCAAAATGGTATTTTTAGTTTTTAAATAGGCATTCAATCTTTCTGTCTTATAATTGAGTCTTTGCTAAGAAAATTTGACCAATTCAGTTTTATTTGTTGCCGATTGCAAACCGGTATGCATATTGAAAATGGTTAATGTAATGTAGCAAAATCAATTTAAACGAAGAAAATGTACTGAATGTCAATAACATTTTGGGTGATGAATTCCATACCCTCGATAATAAGTTTCTCTCTCTCTCTCTCTCTCTCTCTCTCTCTCTCTCTCTCTCTCTCTCTCTCTCTCTCTCTCTCTCTCTCTCTCTCTCTCTCTCTCTCTCTCTCTCTCACACACACACACACACACACACACACACACCACACAATGGTATTCATACATTTCAGCAACGTTATTGTCAAATGATACAAAATAAGTATATATTAGGTGTTTTACTGTATCAAGCTTTGTCTATATATTTTGCACAACATATATGTTGTAATACTCCAAATTTTAAAATGATGTCGCTAATAAGCTCTCTTTAAGTTTTCAATCAGGCCGTTAAATAAATCATAAGTAATGAATAGGAACGATATTGGGACAATGGGAAATCCAGTCAGAAGGTCGTGGGACGATATAGGGACAAGATATAATAGGGTTCATAATCTATACGAAGAATATCAATTGGCGGGGCGGGGCGGGGCGGGGCGGGGCGGGGCGGGGCGGGGCGGGGCGGGGCGGGGCGGGAATGGTCATGGAGGGGCAAATCAATAGATAGACAGGCATAGACATATAACATACATAGACTGATGATAATTTTAGGCAAGAAAGAGATATCTTTTCAAGACATAAGAGTCGCCCTAACAAGGGCCGTTGTCATTTTATGTTAACACCATTCCGTTAACATTGAGGACATCGCATAGGTCTTCTTTTCTTCGTTAAACTCTTGTCCGTAGATTAAGACTCGCTTCAGACAGACTTGTCTCTAGATATAGACCCTTCTTTTTCAAACGGTCGTATCGGTGATCTTAATTGTCCATGATGATCTACCATACACGGGCAAGTCCACGCGGAACAGGATAGACCAGAGGTGGCCAGACCTGTAGTAACTGAGAGCCATTTAAAAATAAATATAAAAATATTGTTGAGAGCCGCATTGAAGCACTATGGGTCACGACCCGACTCGCAATGAGAAATTCTTTCAGTGATTTATTTTTAAAGATTTTTTTTTTTCGAATTTAATGATTTAAACATTTTTGTTGTTTTAACCCTAACTGTATGTTGAAGAAATATGTGTTACAGTTACACAATTGACAAATATTTAAATATGTAAAATTTATGAATAGAAACACACTGCATATAAACTCATAATTATAGTGAACATTAATTGTTATGATTCTGCTGAGACGCTTTTGAACTAGCAAGTTTCTAGCAATCTGGTTGGTAGCTAGTAGTTGTGGTACGAAGAAGTTCTGTCAGATGCTGGTTACTAGTTACTGTTCGATGCATTTATTTTATTTCATTGTGGAATACAAAAATTCACAGCAGTAAGTTTTATTGAAAATGTATATAAGTCGGCAACTAGCTTTCTTAAGATGAGGGTATTTTACTTCTAGCACGAGCTCCCAGAAATCCATCATAGATTGTGACTTGTGTATTATCGCCAAAACCTAATCTTCCCGTAACTCTAACAGCTCCATTTCAGCAGCAGAAGATTCCATAACAATGTTCATGGGAAGCTGGAAACCATCTTTGATTACATCTATCATGAATGGATTTATGAGAAAAGCGGATTACGATTAGGTGACGCAAGTCATTAAACATTGCTTGGAAATCTTCAATAATCCTTGTAACCTATCTCTATATGCCACAAGCTTTCTAAGTTGAATTCCACCATCAGAGTATGAGTTAACTCTATTCTGAAGACGAGGAAAGTGCTTAAACTCCCTTGACAGGATATCTTTTTGAAGAATCTGTATTTTGTTCTGAAAGCTAAAAAGTCTGTATAAGATCCGAAATAAATTTATCCTTTCCTTGCAACGACAGGTTCAGATTTTGTAGATGATGAATAACCTCAGTTCGAAACATCAAATCTTCCAGCCAATCTTCGTCGGCCAGTTGTGGATGAGATTTGTCTTTTTCTAAAAGGAAAGCAGTAATAGGTTCAAACAAGTCTACAAGCCTGTTTAAAACATTGCTAGAAGACAACCACCTAACAACAACAGTGGAATGAAAAGTCGTCTGGTTTGTCTTCGAGATCTACCTCACCGATGAAGTTTTTAAACTGCCGGTGATTTTTTGCATTGGAACGAATGAAATTCACAATTTGTAGAGCCGTTGTCATTACACTCTCGAATTTAAAATATTTGGCTGCAAGATTTTCTCTGTGAATGGTGCAGTGTACAGGAAGAACATCCGGATATTTTGTATCATTCGTAAAAATCCACAGCAGACCTACCTTTTAACCAAGCATTGACAGTGCTATATATGTTGCCACACTTACAAGTTTATTTTGTGGTACACCAGCATCCAGCAGTGTTTTATCAAGGGCATTCTTGACATCGGTACAGCGAGTGGTAACTTTCAATGCCACTAAGTTTAATAGCTCTTCTTTTACAGCCAAGCCTAATGAAACATAACGAACACCGCCAACAGGTTTCTTCAATATATGTTGATTCATCAAGTGAGTCAAACTGAATGCTATACAGTTCTTTAAATCGTTCGTTTTTTGTCCTTTAATATCAGCGTCAATGTCTGAAATACGTCTCTCAGTGGTGTGGCGTGACATTAGAATTTGTTTTACCAGTCGACGAAGTCTGGAGTTATTTGGATTACTACCTCGACATTCTTCTTAATAAATTCCCCATCAGAATAATATTCCAAGCGATGGCATAACTTGCCTCAGTTGAAACAAAGTCTGTGAGAGAGAGAGAGAGAGAGAGAGAGAGAGAGAGAGAGAGAGAGAGAGAGAGAGAGAGAGAGAGAGAGAGAGAGAGAGAGAGAGAGAGAGAGAGAGAGAGAGAGAGAGAGAGAGAGAGCACAGTAACTTTTAACTAATCAGCCAGCAAAAGGACAAGACAACAATAAAACCATCATTGACTCAAAACACAAGGGAAGCATTGACACCAAGCTCCCAAATTCAACTAACCATTGACCAGCCACCATTATTTGCAATGGCATGACAATTATCATAGAAGATATTTCCATAAAGCTTTTGCTATAAAGACTTCAAGGAAGAAAAAAATGAGACACTTCTGATCATAAAAAGATTTATTTTCACATTTAATCTTTAAAAACACGATTCATATCAAAGTAAAAACATATCTAAAACTTCTTAAAAGCCATTATGCAAAGGGAGGTAACCCAGCTTTGGCTTAAAAGAAAAGTTCATAGTTAATACTAAAGCACTGTTGGAATAAATCTTAAAAATTATATAACTGTACAAAACTGAAGGTGAAATGAAAAGCAAGAACATGCAAATCAAACTTCATTACAATGAATACAATGAATGCAGAGATGTCTTACATTTTTTTGTGGTAGAGAGGCCATACAAGTTTAAGCTTAAAAAAATCAGTGTGTGTACTGCAAATTTTTGTTGCATAATCAAAAAATTTAACATAGCAGTTGGAATAATAACATGCTGATTTGGATCTATGTAATTATTCAGACAAACGTAAGCAGCATATGTTATATATGTTCAATAAAATTTGGTTTGGCTTTGTGGGGTCTAATGCCATTTCAGCACATGATTGGCTATGCATGGTGGTTGGTGGAGAAGAAACACAAAACTATAGTTAGGTCTTGGAAAGCATTCTCACAAGTTGGTGAAGACAAAATTCTGTTTTCCAAGATAAGATTCAGTTTAATGCTGCAAAAGAACCTCATCTATTTTTTATCAAATCCAAAGGCAAATTATCTTAATAATTATCTGTAAATTTACCCCAACACATTTTTTTATGCAGGTTTATTTACCATTCTGAACATTTCAAAAAATAAATAATACACCTGACTTGGAAATATTACTCAAATGTATAATCACAGCATTCTGATTGGTCAAAATAACTCATGTAATGATCCTACAGGAAGACTAACCTAAAGAAAAATCACAAGCAAAATTTATAAAGTTACTTTGATCACTGTATTTTGTTTTCAGAACTGTACGTATTACAGAGATACAAGGTGTGTAAATTGTTTTAAGTTAATGCCATTTCTTAGCACAAGATAGCCCAACCATGGCAGCCATTTTAACTGAAAGGACATTAGACAACCCATTAGAAACAAAGCCATGGGAAACCACTTGCAAACTGTATCATACCCACATAAGCCAAGCCAGAGACTTGAGCCAATGCAAAAAAGAAGAGATGGGTGTAATCAATATACACAAGCAATTTAGACCACTTAGCCATCTATGGCCCCAATGAAATTATATATCAGAGTTGCAATCACTGATGTAATTTAAAATAATGAATATCACAGAGTTCACTTCATAGCAAAACTAATTATAGCAATAGTGAAATAGTGATATATTGTGAATGTTAATGTGCCAATAAAATGCTATTTTTCTTTGATAAAGAGAAAATAAACATCTTATTTGTTCTGTATTTGTTCATGTTAAAATTTAAAAACAAAGCTCAAGGATATCTTTTCAATCCTTGATAACATGTATATGCGCAGAGAGTACAAGCAACTGCCAAGTTAAAAGTTATATAAATATACAACGAAAACTAACAGCCTTTTGTTGTCATGGTAACAGCTTTGATTCCCTCACATTCATGACACTGACTCCATATTGGTACTTTTCAGGAGCCAGTTCATGGACAGTCAAGAAGCCTGGTTATTATCTCTATTTCTTACAAAGAAATAAATCTCATTTGACAAAGATATTATAAATGACCATTCTATCGTTAGGTTACAAATCTCCTTTTTTTTAAAGCATTCCAAGCATCAGTATACACAAAACATTTAGATTTGTCAATGATATAATTGGCTAAAAAAATTTCATGGTTCCAATCCTTACAAATGATACTGCAGCCATCTCCAACTGAAAACAACACTTTCACTCACTCAATGATTGCATATGTAAACCATAAATAATGATATTCTGTGACTGCATGCAGTAAGAGTTTTTACTTTGGGAAGAATTAAAGGCACTTATGTATTTCGTAACAAAATATACCACATGATGCCTACTGACATCTGAAAAATGTAATAAATATGAAAAGTATGTAGACCAAACTGTTCTATGTTCTTTATCAAAGAAAAAGTAAAAGAATTAATCAATTATAAAGCTATGTCTTTGGATAAGGAAATATCACAACCATGCAAAAAAAAAGGATTACATAAAATCTTGCTTAAGGCCTCAAAGTATTGGATGGAATATAAATGCTCAGAGTTAAAGAATTTCATTGTTATTTCATTTAGAGTAAAAATACATTTTTAAGATTAATGGATATTTGCTTGATACCACAAAAATGCAATTTCTGTGTCCTTCTGGACAATAAAACAAATCCTGCTGTTAAGGATTTCTTGTATTCGAAAGTACATGAATAGAATGTGAATTTGATTACAGTACTATTGAAAGAATAAGACAAATTATTTAAATAGAAAATAAAATTAAATTATGGCTTTAAAACCCAAGACCAATCTGTGCCCGAGCTTATTAAGAAAAAAATAACCCAAAACATACAACACTTGCAAAGACAATTTCTTTGTCTTGTCAAACAGAATGAAATTATATCACTAGCCAAAACTTCAATCAATAATTTCAAATCAGGCTGTTGTTTACTTTAACAACAATGTTTTAATATATATATATATAAAATTCCAAGTTAGTTAAAAGATTACTTTTCTATAAGAAAAGTGAGTATGCTATATAATTCATGTTCTATTTACAACAAAAAAAGTTAAAAATATATATATTTCCCCTATCTTCAGTAGGGGTTGTAACCCTATACTTGCTTTTAAAACATTGAAAGACAACAGTACATCATGTTTTTATAATGTCATACCAAATTCATGATATACTTATCTAAGTTAACAGTGCATTTATATCATAAATAACTCTAAAAGCTCCAGCAATATATTAATATTTACAACATGGCTCAAAGCCAGAAAACAAAGGTGCACAAACTTACTGTAAAAACTGTAAGCTAATGTAGTGCACTATGGCAAACAAAATGGAAACAATGGAACATCCAACAGTTAAGGCACATTGTATGCCATTTGTACCAAGAATCCAATGTGAAAATATTGCTACTGAAAATCACATTATATAATCTAGCTTTATAACGATGTTTTCTGATGGCATTTATGTAGGCTTGCACCTGAGTTCAATTATCAGTTTCATTAACGAAAAAGGATTAACGTCATGTTCTTTACTATCAGCCAACATAAACACCTGACACTGAAAACTGAATCAAATGTAAGACCTAATGGACGGACTGACAGACAGATAGGGGGTAATGCTACTTATCCTTACCACAAATGATATGGTTCATAAAAAAAACATTTAAATTTAAATATTTTGATATCAGTTTTTTCTTTTTCTATTTAAATCAATCACAACTACTGAATAGACATGAAATACATGAAGTATGTAATTATACACAGATGCAAGTATAGATGGGTTACACACTATGTTCATCCACAGCACAAGATTTAGACATCATAAACAAAAGGTCTTCTGCAAAACGTTTTCAAAATTTTTTTCAGGTATAGGACCAATAAGCGATGATGCAAATAATACAACTATCAACCTAACTTAATGTAGTGATCAAAAAGTAATTTATGCAGCAGTTATGTTAATTACTTGCTCCGAAATTTAGGAAATTTATTAGAATTTCATAAAGTGTTAGAAGTACAATTTCATTTCTGATATTCTTCCAACAACAAGAAATCAGATCTATATAAACAAGCATTTCACAGAAAACAATGTCTGCCCATCATCATCAGCAGCAGGATGATCACCAGACAGTAAATATCAGCATATCACAGTACAAACAAGTTAGCAAAGAGAAATATGTATGCAGATACTTAAAATGAATGGTGTATAACATTTCATTCTTCCCAGTATATTAGCAAATTTATTACCTCATAAATTTTGCATAAACTGAAAATACAATGTGACTCTTTAATATGCCATCATGTAGATAATTACATACAGGCAGCATGCTATCTGTAGCAATTACCTCCCTTGGACCTAAAAGAAATTGCTACCAAACTACCAAATAATTGTCATATTAAAATGTAGCCTTCGTTTGGAGGATAATTTCCGGTGATGTTTTATGCAATTTTGTTTAGCAGTGGATATTGCCAGTAATCTCACAGCTTTATTTACATCCCAATTTTAAGTCAGATTATTATCTTTGAGTTCTTAACCCCATTTGAATATATTTTAATAGAAATTGTGGATTTTATGTCATCTGATCAATCCTTTTTCAAGAGTTAACAAATGCTGATATTACATTAAAGTTTAAGCCGAAAACAACATAAGATTCAATGTTTTTTTTCAGTAACTTAAACTGAACATATTTCATTAACATTACTGATCATAACATTACTGCCTTTGCTGCCTGCAAAGTGATACCTGTACAGGGAGTGTTAACATTACTAAAGACAGTAATGACTTTGCTGCCCGCAAAGTGATACCTGTACAAGGAGTGTTAACATTACTGATGACAGTAATGACTTTGCTGCCCGCAAAGTGATACCTGTACAGGGAGTGTTAACATTACTGATGACAGTAATGACTTTGCTGCATACAAAAGTGATACTTGTACAGGGAACTCTAACATTATTGCAGTCCACATCGTGATACCTGTATAAATCTTTAACAATACTGATGACAAAAGTACTGCCTTTGCTGCATGCAAAGTGACACTTGTACAGAACTTTAACATTACTTTTGATAGTATTAACTCTGAACTCTGCATTGAAATATATATATATATATATATATATATATATATATATATATATATATATATATATATATACATACATACACATATATACATATATATATGGAGAGAGAGAGAGAGAGAGAGAGAGAGATTTAACATTATTGATGATGACAGACCAACTTGCACTCCACATAATACTTATACAGGAAACTTTAACAGTACCAGTGATAACAGTACACAGCAAAACCTATACACGGAATTTTAACATCATTGCTGTTTAAATACTGATACCTGTACAGAACTTTAACATTACTGATGATGACAGTACTGCAGTCCACACAGTGATAACTGTACTAGGTCCTTTAACATTATTCATGATGGCACTACTGCTGTCTGAAAATTGACACCAATGTCCATTCACAGGGAAAAAAATACAAAATGCAACATTGACGCTGAAGTAAAAAATAAAAAAAAACAGGAAGACAGGATTTTTTTTATCAAGATCTTATTTTGCTTACAAAATCTCATGCAATTATAAAATAAATACAATCCGATTTCAATTTTGACATTTATACTCTTGTATTTTGATGTGTATGAAAGTTTACAGTTTACCTTACATTTCATTAAAATTCTCAAACGTTTTTGCTATTAAACCAACATCTTAAGCTCCAATTTCAAAGGCCTAAAATTCTGACAGTCAACAACTTGAATCATATTCAAGTTAAAATAATAAAACTATTCTTAACTGTGGTTCATAAAAGTGTAATATCCATTTTAGCTTTCTGAGCTTCTGGTTAATGCTAAAAAAAATTTGAACATGGGGCTACAAATAATTTACTTTTCCTTGTCTACCTGTGTTGAAGTTGTAACATGCATTAAAAATAAAAGCTCCGTTCAATAGGAACTTCGTTTTGTAGCCGAAGTCTGCATTCTCAAAAAGTATTTCACAGATATGAAGTACTATGGCAGAATTATCTCCCTTGACATATTCCTTGTTCATATGGATTTTTAAAATTAATTTTAGCAAAATGCTGTCATGGCTGAAATACTTTGGCTCTTGGGTGATACAATTTATGTAATACTGAGAACACTCATAATGTTTGATCTAAATTATTTTTATCTTCTTCATCAACATTGTGATCTGTCTTGTCACCAATTAATAGTTCAATTCATAATATATCAATTCAATCAGCTGTATTTCCTCTTCCTTTCTTTCATGATACTTTTCATTCTCCATCCAGATGTATTATTATGGGATAAGTAGCACATCCATGATTAAGGGTTGGTATGGCAACTCTGTATAAGGTCAACCATTAAGTGCCTCAGATTTTGGCCACAATCTATAGACCTTTAATCTCAGTCAGTCACACCCTAGTTATGCTCATTTACATTGCTGAGCCCACTTTGGAAGGATCCTCCGTCTTGCATTTGTGAACCAATAGTTAATCTGGTTGATGGTGAGACCAGTCTGTTTGATCAACATTGCTTTTTCGTCATCATTTGGATAGGGATTATCTTTGTGTTGTCGCAACCAGTCCAACATAATAGCCACAGCCTGAAATCACAAAAGGATAATGCAATTAGCAATTGTTTTTGCTGAATTTTTAATTGTTACTAACAAGACTTTTATTAATAGCAGCAATATTGTTGTTTTGACCAGAAGAAATTAATTTTTCAAATAACCTAGAAAAGACAAAAAAGCATAATTTGGGCTTAAACCTATGACTGTTGCCTTCAGAACTGATCTGCCAAATCCATACTTCTAATCCACTCAGCTAATAGTGAACTGATCTGCCAAATCCATACTTCTGATCCACTCAGCTAATAGTATGTACACCTTCCTGTTCAAGCATTCTGCACCATTTATGTGGCTAAAAGTATCCTTTTCTTTGGAGATCAAATACCAGAAGAAAAAAAATCCAAAGACAAATATAATCAGAACAAATGAGTTTTTTTAACCACTGGACTTTGATAAAACCTGAAAAACTAGGTCTTATCAGAATCCAACAGACAATTTCTATTTTCCTGCTTTGACTGTATGTGTATATAGTTTGCTCAAACTAGAAATGTGTTCAGAGAACAGTGACATATGATCACAGTGCGTAAATATAAAACTCAATGACTGAAGTATTCAACTGCATGTCAGCACAAGATATAAAAAAGAAAACACTATATGACCATTGTCCTATAGAATATTAAAATAGGATATATCTAAAGGATAGAAATATTTGAATCCACTTACTACAGCAGATTGGGGAAAAAAAAGCAAAATTACATTTTCTCTTTGCATGAAAATGCCTCACTGTATATAATTTACTTTTTTCAATCATTTGCTTTTGTTTTTATTTTTTGCTGCATTTTTAATAATGGCACTTTGTTATTATAAATGCTATGACATTTGACGATTCCAACAAGGGAGACAACTCAATGGTTACTCACCTCTTTTGGCAGACTGGGATGTTTCTTGGACTCAGTTTTTCCACCATGGTTGCTACTGCTACTGACCATACTACCATTATCACTTGCACAGTCTGCCAGGTCATGGAGAGACTTGAATTGGGGGGAAATCATGCCCTGGAAATCCAAACCTTTCTTGGTCATTGGAGAAAACAGGTCACCTGGGAGCTGAAAAAAATGGCAACATATGTTAGTGACAAGGAGCAAACGCTGGCTAAGACCACTTAAATGGTTCAAGAAATTTTTGCATAATGATCCCCAATCAGATACCATTACTCCCACCACCAAGTATCTGTTACAAATAACAACACTTTCTTGCTAAATTCTCATATGTCTAGAAACTTTGACATAAAAGGTTTGCAAATGACCAAAACTATTAAACAGATACCCAAGTACTTGCCCATTCATAATTACAAGGGTATAAAGTTAGCTATAATGGACCTGTTTAGTACATGCTAGTTCAGATCAAAGATTATATCAGTCAGGAGCAAGTAAAACAATAATGAGAACAATACAAAGCTCCTGTTGTGTGACTATTGTCTGCTGCACATATATCCATTGTAGACCGCCATCTACTGATCTCACATTTTCCATGAGTGCTACTATATAACTGTGCACATCAAACAGTTATCAAACTACATCAAATGTGTGACCATTTAACTGTGAACATCAGTTTCCTTATTTTCTATTTATAGTAACTGTACATAATACATTTCCAAGAAATAGATGGTTTCTTGAATTTGAGACGTGTCACAAATCCTTATAGTTTCATAAAAACTCAAACAGCAGACCAGTCCGCATTAAAAATACATGGTAACAAATATGAAGTCAAATGGACTTATGTATTGTGACCCGTGGATGTTACATGACTGAAAAATGTTAGGAGGGATTTTGTTAAAACTCAAGAAATCAGTAAAAGGAACAATCATTAACACTTTAAAATGTTTGAATGATGAATAAGACAGTCATTCAGAATTTTTTGGTCTTGAATGTTCTTTCAGTGAAAGTTTAACATAAAGACTACTTAAAGTAAATGTTATGTATAAATAATTTATCAATTTTTTATTTCTGTATTCTTATATTAATCTAGATGGATTTGATGCTTAGTGACACAAATTTTAACCAACCGCTGAACCAGGTAAGTAGCACAAATAAATGTTTTTCATATGGCTTTCTGTAATTATGACATTTAATATTTAGATCAGTCTTGTTATGCTCTTTAGAATTTTTCTTGCCACATATATTGGTAATAAATATACTTATACCTCATGGGATTTTGTTTTTCTTTTTGAATTTACACGATGCATTTAAGGTTTACATTTAATATAATTTCTGTTTTATCTGGGTAACTGATCAATAGAATCAATGGGTACAAAGCAGACATTTCATTAATTTTTGACTGCTCTTCAACATTATACTGTACATTCTTGTTTTAACTTCTGCCACATCATGACCAACAAAATCCTCAATGTGCAGTATTAAATTTTAGAAAACCGCAAATGCATTCATGGATGCACACACACAATTTTCAAGATTCAGTGTCCATGTTACTTGTTTCACCTTAACTCCATGTTACTTGCTTCACCTTAACTCCATGTTACTTGTTTCACCTTAACTCCATGTTACTTGTTTCACCTTAACTCCATGTTACTTGCTTCACCTTAACTCCATGTTACTTGTTTCACCTTAACTCCATGTTACTTGTTTCACCTTAACTCCATATTACTTGTTTCACCTTAACTCCATGTTACTTGTTTCACCTTAACTCATCATGCATGACTTGTCCTCATTCTTGTATATGCAAACAACTATCCTACAACTGATTACAAAATTCACTTTAATTTCTAATAAAACTCACAAAGAAAACTGCTGAATGCATTAAAATTGTTCATCATATTTCAGGCTCTATCTTTATTCCAGAAATTCACCTTTTTTTTTCAAATGGAGGGGTGAACTTCTCTATTACATATTTGTCTATTCTAGAATAGACCCTGGATATTCTATGAACATAACATTTCTCCAGTCTTGTATATACTAAATGTACATATCTCCAATATTGTATACATTGAATGTACATGACATATCCTCAGTCTTGTATATATTAAATGTATATATCTCCAATATAGTGTATATTGTATGTACATGACATGATGCCAGTCTTGTATATACTAAATATACATATCCCCAATATAGTGTATATTTTATCTACATGACAGATGCCAGTCTTGTATATATTAAATGCACATATCTCCTATATGGTGTATATTGAATGTACATGACATGTTCCCAGTCTTGTATATACTAAATGTATATATGGTGTATCTCCAATATAGTGTATATCATATGTACATAACATGTCCCCAGTCAACATGTCCCCTGTCTTGTATATACTAAATGTATATATCTCCAGTATGGTGTATTATCATATGCACAGGGGATGTCCCCAGTATTGTATATACTAAATAAACATGCTGTATATCTAATATGATGTATATTGTATGTACATGTCCACAGGTTTATATATACTAAATGTGCATTAGTCCCCAGTTCTGAGCATTATTTATAGTCATTGAGTACAAAGTGCATAAACAAAACCAACTTAATTTTCATATATGCTTGGCAATTAAAAGTAATAATGTTCTATAGTTTAAATATAAATTAGTCCAATTAAAGTTCACACCCAACTGTTGTACCTGACTATCTTGGTTGATAATGTATACTTCAGCAAAACCTGACATGACATTGCCACGTGTCCCAATTTTACTGAAACTGAAACCAGTAGTACTACTGATACCTGCACAGTAAACCCTGACATGGCTATCCACCCTAAATATATGTTGAAACCAATACAGAAAAATCTGTCGGACTTCACAATATGTGCCATTAATCCTTGTCCAAAGAAATCTATGTTGGCTTTACATGTCCCAATAATATTAAAACCTGTCCAGTTAAACCTGTATCAACTCAAGTACATGTCCCAATAATATTAATACCTGTCCTGTTAAACCTGTACTGACTTGACTGTAAGTCCCATAATAGTAAAACCTGAACAGTTAACCCTGTATAAAACCTGCCAACCCTGATGAGTCGTCTCAATAAGGCAGTTGATTTTTCTCTAAGACTGACCAGTTTTCAGTATGGTGTCACACCAAGCAACCTCAGTTATTACAAACCTCCTACTATACTGCAAGGCAGCATAGCCAAACTCAGCTATTCTTAACCTCCCACCACTGTACAACATAGCAATGTTATCCTCATCAAGTTATTACCAACATCTTCACTATTACAAACCTCCCACTATACTGAAAGGCAGCATAGCCATACTCAGCTATTCCTAACCTCCCACCACTGTACAACATAGCAATGTTATCCTCATCAAGTTATTACCAACCTCCCACCACTGTACAACAAAGCAATATTATCCTCATTCTGTTATCAACAACCATCCACAATTCAACATGCATGCAAAAATAAAAATACCAAACTCTACCTTTAGGCTATTAATTAAGGTGGAAATTAAATTCTGGAACTGAAGAGCACACAATCATACCCAAATGTTTGATGTCTTTATCTTCAGTAGTGTAGGAATTATTTAACATTCATGTCTGGATTATGACCCCCATCATTCAAAGTGTTGGAATATTAAACATGCAAATGGTAATATTGTGAATGATTGTGCTGTATCAATTTGCCATATGGACCTGGAGGACTTAATGATGTAGATTGATCCCATGAACATGCAGATTTTAGCTCCAGACAAAAAAAAAAATAACAGTACTCCAGGTCTCTATTGTTTTTTTTCAGTTATTTATTGATTTCCTGTGTTAAAAGACTAACACTACACAACCCCCCAACTTCTGTCAAGGTGTAAAGAACACAGGTAAAAATCAATGGTTCCCATGCTACGTCCTGTGGGGTTCTCAATCTACAGTTTGTGGAGAGGAAATAATCCACTACATATAAACTTTACTCAATTAAGAAACTTTGTGAAGAAACAAGAAATTTTGTCTCACCAGGCCCTCCCCCATGATATGTGTATTTAATTATTTATGCCTATATACATTTTTATGTATTTATGTACACATCAGCACCATCCTAGATACAAAGTGCCACCCAAGTTTTTGTATTAAAAATGGCACAAGATAATGGAGAAAAAAGAATGTTAAAAAATGTAAGAATGGAAAATAGAAATGGCCAATGGGAGACTTAAGCTTGTCCAAATAATACAATAATATAACAGTAAGAACAAAGGTTAACCAAGACTCCTTAGAGTGGCTGAAGCCTAATGGCTAAAAATGAATTTCTAGGAATCCAAAGTAAACCAATTCTATTTGCATATATAAACAATCCCTGATTTTCAGAAACTCCAACATACCAAATTCTGGTAGCCCTAGGTGGCAGAGTGGTCTTTACAGATCACTGGCATCTCACCTGTCTGCATGGGTTTAAGTCTTGGCTCTGCCAACAGGTATGTGAAAAAGCCTGCCTGTAACAACTCCCTGCACATCATTGATACTTCATGGGTTTTCCTGGGTTCTTCCTCCACCAGAAATATTGGCTGCCATGAGGTTAGACCCACAAATTCAAATTTGAAAATTAAATATTTTCTTATGTTCCAGTGCCCTTTCACAAACAGGATTCAGATATAAAAAAACCAGCTATCAGTGATAACAAAAAGTAGTAGCAATAATGGAGTTCAGACTGGCACCATTTTTCATTTATTACTCAGTAAATATCACAGTCTTTTATTTAGTTGTTGTTGTTGTTGTTCTTAACGCCATTTTTCAGCACATGATAGGCTATTCATGGCGGCCAGTATTAATGGTAGAGGAAGAAACTGGGAAATCACCAGAAAGAACCACCGACCCATGAGAAGCTACTGGCAAGCTTTCTCACATATCCACATTCACTGAATCCTAGACTGGAACCCACACAGAGGTGAGATGGCAGTGATCCATAACGGACATAGCTTTAGACCACTGGCCAGGCCACTCGGGTCCATTTTTCATTTATTACTTAGTAAATATCACAAAGTCTTTTATTTAGTGAAAACTCCATACAATCAGCTGTTCAGGAGTGACTGTAGTAAAAACAATTTCAAGATTGTCACATTGGTGGTCATGTAGTGAAAACATGCTGGTAAAGCCATACATTCTGGACTAATCAGAAGCTTTTCAAGTTCATCCTAAAATTAAAATGTTTAGCGACACTTTACCAAGTGACAGAGTTGGAAAAAGAGTATAAACTGACAGAATGATAGACAGACAAAAGAATAGACACACTTTAAACAATAACCTAACATAAAAAGCCTTAGAATACCAATGCTACAAATCAAACACTCTCAGATGAAGGACTTCGTATACATCTCATTGTACAGAACTTGAACTGGAAAACAAATTCTGCTTGAGTAAAGTTTTGACTAATTCTATAGAAATGGATGCCAAAAATGTGCACTTAAGTTAAAATAATTTACACTGAAATCCTTTTTTCTTTCTTAGATTCTGAAATTTTCTGATACAAAGTTTCCAGCAATACACTACACTTCTGTTCTGCATCTAGTTTTATGTTTATTACATCCTTGTATTTACATTTTGTATTGTGTTTAGGAGAATGCAAATAATATTCTTAAATATTAAAATAAGTATTTATGACAACTGTACATGATGTTCTTTGCAAATACCAGTATATTTTTACTTATCCAAGGTCTCCTAAAACTTTGCTGGACATTTTTCATGACATGTTTAGTTTTTCATGGCAATTAACTGAACCATCAGTGCTGAAAACAAATGCCCCAAAATCAAAATAAAATTCTTAATCAAATAATCTCTAAAATGATACTCAAGAGATCTTCACTGATTGTTGTTTTTACTCTGTTCAGTAAAGCTAGGACTGTCTTTCATCCTGGTCAAGCATTGTCCTTGACTCTTGGAGTCCAAAAACATGGCTGTAAGAGCCCAGCTTATTTAGACCATATTCAAGTGCTCTTGATAATTTCAATTGGCCTCTTGTCTCTGGCTGAAGCATTTAACTAATGGTATGTTTGTACACCTATTAATTCCCAGGACTGAATAAACACAATCTCTTTGCACAAGCCATAAAGTCTGGGAATGTTACTGGATTCTCCACTGCAGGCATTGGCAGTTACAGCTGCAAAGATTAGGTTATAATCCAAAAGATTTACTTTTTTTTTCAGTAAAGCTACAAAATTAGGGCAACATAATCAGTATTTTTTAAATTTAATTCCTGGAAGTTAAAATGTGGAGAAAAAAAATCAGTTACATAATTATGCATTAAATTAAATTACTGACTAAATATTTTACGTTTTTTTTATTCAGATATTTTTCTTGTAAAATGTACATCTTTAGATTTTCACAGGTGAAAATCAAATTACCATCATGTAATGCAATGCACAATAAGGTAACTACAAGAAAAATGAGGATTTTATGTAACAGAGCAATGGAAAATGCAAGACCTTTCAGATATGCACATTTTGACCAATATAAATGACTCATCACAATTTTCTTTTTATAAAGTTAAGTCCCATGACAACAATATTAAAAACATACAGTGCCACATTTTTCAATTATACTTTTTTCACAGTATGTAATTTACCACAAGAGATTATGTCATCCCAAGCCCCCCTGTCTCAGATCATTTATACTTTTTACAATCAATCAGACCATGTGCAGAATTGAAACTGAGGTGAAGATATTTTAGCTGAAGATCATGTGCTTAAGAGCAAATCTGAACTCCTAAGCTTCAATTCAGAATTTGGATTATAATTAATAAATTAAAATAAAATAAACTAATATTGTCTTTTCTTGCATAAATAACATATTTCATCTTTTGGTCTAAAAACTGAAATACTTAAAATCATGGCGTTTCTAAAATTTAAAAATTATATTTGTGTTACTACATTATGAATTATGTTCACTATTAACATTGAAAAATGTCTTCAGTGCATCTTTTCAAAATCATTAAATTTATTAAATTTATTTTTCTTCACTTTGCATAAGGTGTTCTATACTCCTAAATGCTATACTACAAATGTGCTATATCTAATATCACAAAACAATACCATCATGAAAAGTAGGTAAATGTGAGTTAAGTTTATGTTTTAAACAAATAAGGTCAGGCAGTATAACTGCAAGTAATCATAACCAAAACATCCATAACTGATCTAAATCCATATTGGGGTGGGGCATATATGAACTTAATACAGGTCATCAACACACTTTGGGTTATATTTAATTAAATTAATTAGTTTATAATATTAGGTTGAAAGATTCCACCAACCATTTCAATATATATTTAGCAGGGCACCTCTAAAACAGCCTTTGGCTTATCATCTTTTCAATCTGGGGCAATATATCAAAAATATATTGAAACCTGCCTAGCACACATCATTACAATGATACTGTCCTTAATAGACATGTGTCTGTTATACAAAGGTTAAAATGACTGAAAAAATGTGACTTGTAAAATCTGTAATTAATAAACACGTGTCCATTTGAAGTCTAAATAATGTTACCAATAAATGCTGTCCTTCATGAGACGTCTTGTATTTAGTTGTGTCTGCTAAGGCAGGTTGAAATGTATATATGAGGATACTTTTAAAAAGTTACAGGGAGATTTCAAATTCGTCTCAACATTTGTGCAATTTGTATCGCCTTCCTGGTAGTCATGGAGGCATATCACATATGGAAGAAGTGAAGGCTTACCTTTTCTAAATGTGTGCTCAGTAACCCCCTCCTATCTGAACTGTAATCTCAGTCTATCTTTATTAATATTTCTTATCTTGACTGGTTCAGGGTCATGCACTCAGTAAATAAGCTTCATTAAGAAAGAATAGTAAACCAGTCTTCCTTAGAAATGATCTTATCTTGCATGCCACCAAATTTTCAACAAATATTAGTCCCACAGTAAATCTCCCAAAACAATTTACTGTAAATGCTCTTGCACATTATATTTTTTTTAGTTCTGCAGTAAATCTTTGAAATCAGACATTATATGTTAATATAGAATGTTGTGATTCTTTTCAAAGTTATGAATACACTCCATATTGTGAGACATGAAAATGAAAATTATAAGCCATCTTCTCTCTTTACCAGTATATCCTTACATGCAAGGTGGATGTGGATAATTTCTTTCACTTTTGCTGGTATCAGCAGTGTAAAATGGTATTTTAGATGATAATAAGAAAGACTTTGTAAAACAGCCCTAAACAAATGAAATTTATACTAATGTTACAGGTAATTGCAGTCAACTCTGAAATGAGTCATATAACTCTGGTATAAAAAGAGACTCATAAATCTGTGAAGTGTCTGCTGACAGCAAGCCCGGCCCTATCAGATAATGTGTTTGATCAAGCACTAAATTTACCTGCCACATCAAACAATTGGGTTCACCTACATGGTACCCACTAATCCCTGGCTTGGACAAGCCATTGATTATATTCTTTTAAAAACAAGTTTGATAGGTACCTGAAAAACATGATTGATTATGTGCCAGAACAAACATCTTGTGTAATATCCCAATACCAAGATTCCTAGATAAGCTTCTATCCTATTCTATCACCGATATACTTAACCTTCCATTGCCTGTATGTATGTATGTATGTATGTATGTATGTATGTATGTATGTATGTATGTATGTATGTATGTATGTATGTATGTATGTATGTATGTATGTATGTATGTATGTATGTATGTATGTAGGTATGTAGGTAGGTAGGTAGGGACATTCTGAAAATGGTCTTTTAGCTGCTAACAAGGTCCATACCTTAAGTAGAACACTAATAAAATTCAGAAATCAAAATCTAAATAAGTTTTGCACAAACTGCAGTCTTCTAGCCATGCCATGCTGTGATACAAGTACTACCAACATTAAACTTGATTTTCAAAACTTTAAAACAAAGTTTAAAATATAATCCAAGAGTTTCCATCACTAACACAATCTCATACTGTTCAGAAAGATCAGCAGCGTTTCATTTAAGACTAAGTGAACTACATACATACAAATTCTTCAGGTGAAAGCATGTCATTATGACTTTCTGTGCAAGTAGAGTGTGTCAAAATTATAAAATGGCTGATACAATGGCCATATTGGATGTCAGATCAGCACCACTTTTATTTAGTTTTTAAAGTGAAAATCCAACACTGATATGACCATTCATTCAGGAGGAGTAGCAATAACTGCAATATGATTTTCAAGACGGCTGCAATCAGCCACAAGATCAACACCAACTACTTTAAGGACAACTAGACTATCATAAGAATTTTAGTGAAAACAGTAAAGATAACATTTTCAAGATGGCTGTTATGGTGGCCATATTGGACAATAGATCTGCACCACAATCAATCAGGATCAACTGGACATATTTAAGAAATGGTCTAGTGAAAATCCCATGATGATATGACCATCCATTTAAAAGCTGTAGTGATGATCAGATTTTAAAGATTGATGCCAGTCACCATACTGGAAGTCATGCCAATCCTCAAAGATGTTTGGTATTAGCAGCAATAAACTTGTGAGATGGCCAGATGACGAGGGGTGGCAGACAACAGAGAACTGACAAAAGACCATCCCATAAACTGTTTTGGTCTAAGAACCAGTAGAGCTACAAAATTACTGGCATATTTAGCAAAAGTTATGGTATCTGATAAGTAACCACAATAACATTATTAAATGGGCATATAATTTCAAAATGTATACATACCATTCCAGACCTCATTGCAAACTTGGATTCTTTGGTTGGTGTTCCCATCTCTATACCCATTGGACCCGATACCATTTGCTGAATGCCCACAGATCCTCCATGCATAGAACTGCTTCCCTGACCATCAATCCGTAATGTGGCTGGCTGAAAATCCATGGAAAAAAAATTGATTTTGAAACTGAAAAAAAAATGCCAAACTTATTTCTTTCTGGAAGCTCTTTACAAGTAGAAAAGGATAACTACTCATTTGTTTCAGAAAACTATACATCCAGAATCATCAAAACTGCAAACATGTTACAGGGCAGAGTAGCTAGTGTTCCGATTATCAATTATAATCGATGATCAGTTGGTTGAGCGAACCAGTAAGATAACTGATTGTGTGTAAAGGGAGACTACTTCTTTTCAGATGCATGCAGAATGCAAAGAATAGTTAAACTCCGCGGCAAATGGTAAGCTGTATAGGACTTCTAATCTACTTCCAAAATAATTTATTTATTCCTGTCACTACTTACAAATATAAAACATACCATTCTCTGTAGGTACAAACTTAATTAAGAACATATAGTCATGATTACATGATTTTGCTGTTAAATTGTAGAGTTAATAAATTGTTTTAAAAATATGATCATTTGTTTCATTTTAAATGTATAATCCTTTTGTAGTATTTATAAATAATGACAAGAAAACCACGTCATTTTCTTTAAATGATAGACACATCATATGTATAAATGAAAGGTCTTGGAGGATTTTTAGGGGGTTGGGGATTACAACTGATCAGGCATATCATTTAACAAAGTTGTAGAACAAAAATAACATGTTAGATGAAAATATTTTTTATCAGTTTAAAGTATAAATGATTTTAAAAGTAAATACTCCAGTACATTTATAAACATTTTGAGCTCTTGATCAAAGATATAACTGCATAGCAAAAAAAAAGTAAAATTTGCTCTTAATGACTGATTATAATCGATTACCAGTTGGTTAAGTGAAATCGATTATCAATTATGAAATTCTGACCGATTCCCATCACTAACTGTAGCTATTGTGTTGTAAGTATTTCTTGAAACTGAGTGTTTCCCTTACCACATTTGTGTGTCAATGGTAAGAGACACACTGAAGAAAATTGACAATAATATTTTGCCATGTATTTTTCTGACATAAAGGATTTTCAAAATGCAATCAGGATTTATTTAATATCCAATGCAATGGATTAGGGAGAGGGCATCGTGTATACTTTGATCATATGATCATATGCGCAGTCTTGTTTCCTGTTCCATATGCAGCCTGTGTAGCACTATTGCACTATGCTATAAGAAGCATACAAAACAGAACCAGACTAGCATAGGCAATGTTATGACTGTATCTTCTCATGAGCTCTCACACAATTCCTTCTAGCTCAATGAACTAAAATGTGATCACCAGATTAAAACTGCATACACTAAAAATCATTAGCGAAGAAGTGAAAGAAGCAGAACTCAAAAAAGTAATGTGGATCTGACTTTAATGAAAAATGGAAAAAATAATTCCCTTGACTGGAATATGGTACATCCATTGGGATTACAGGTATGACTTCTGATCCTGTGATTGTGAAGACTGCACTAGTGAATAATACTTTTGTGACAGCATTTAAGAATTTTAAAATATCTGCCCATCATCATTACCAGATATCTTTCGAACACATTAGTACCTAAGAGATTCAGAACAAAAAAATAAACTTGCTGAGACAAATCCATTATTTTGATTACAAATTCAGGGGGGCGTTGCAGATTTTGTTAACTTTGCTACAACGAAAGAAAGATCTAAAAGTTCAGGTATGGTGTAACTTATTAAATAGAAGATGAATCATTAGTCTCTGATTTTTGGATAAATGTGTTTTAGGACAAAGTACAATGAAACCTAGAAAAGTATACATTTTATGTCAGGCAGTAAATTAACTGCCATTTGGTTAAAAATATTTAGATTTTTGCATTGGCTTATATGTAATGTGTTGGTCTATGATATTGCTACAAAAAAAAGATTATAAAGAGACTAGTGTTAAGGCAAACATCCCTGTTTTTCTTTGCTGATCCTAGCATTTCTTTCCCTTTAGTTTGGAAAAAAAAAGGAAAAAAAGTCCCTAATAATTGAGCAGGTTTAGCCCTGCATTTGATGAGTTTAGCTCATTATATATGCTAATTGTTATAATGTATCTAATGCTTAAATGAAAATTTTTAGCATTTTTTTTAAAAAAAAATCACACATAATATATATATATATATATATATATATATATATATAGAGAGAGAGAGAGAGAGAGAGAGAGAGAGAGACAGACAGAGAGAGAGAGAGAGACAGAAGATATGTATAGTATGTATACAGTATCAATCGTATAAATTTTTCAATAAAATGTAATGAGTTGCAGAGTTACCTTTTAATAAAAAATTCATACTAATGGTTTATCGTTGATAGTGTATATACTATACATATATTTTATTTGTATCACATACAAATACATATATTTTCCCTTTGAATGGAGTTAATATTTAAGATTTACTACAGGCAGCTGTGTATTGACCTCACATCAGTGTCTGCTACAAAAAGTAGCTACTGTATATGGCTTTTGTGGCTATTCACAAAAACCTTTGCATATTTATAAGCTGATTGCTTTCTTTTTTAGTTTCTATTTTTCTTCCCATTGATTTAATCAAAATAATACACACTTATGATTTAAACATGAAAGACAACTTTAAAGATGATAGTAGAGCACTGCAAACACTTGGTTAGCTACGCTATTCACAGGAATGCTTAACCATTCATGTACCAGCGCATGAAAATTAATATGGAATAGACACCATGAAGTAATTAAAATATTTAATATGTTTACAGTTGATCTAAGTCATTATTCTGCTCTAATAACAGTACCACCAATCAGAAACTATTTCTCATCAGTCAGTTTGACTTTTAAAACTAAAAACACTCATCAGATTAAAATCATTGTTTGGTTGGTTTGACTTAACTTTCACCATCCTTCAAAGTCCAGAGACATTGTAGGATTACAGAAATGAAAATCTCTATACTCATCATCATCTTGAGAGAGAGAGAGAGAGAGAGAGAGAGAGAGAGAGAGAGAGAGAGAGAGAGAGAGAGAGGGGGGGGCAGGCCTTACGATAGTTTCATATTTAATAATAACTGATTTTTAGAACATAATTCTTAGAGAGAGAGAGAGAGAGAGAGAGAGAGAGAGAGAGAGAGAGAGAGAGAGAGAGAGAGAGAGAGAGAGAGAGAGAGAGAGAGAGAGGGGGGGCAGGCCTTACGATAGTTTCATATTTAATAATAACTGATTTTTAGAACATAATTTCTTTAAGAACAAAAACAACAAAACATGAAATACATCACACTGCCAGAGTCAAAGTAAATTTTCACATAACCAAGAAATTTACCTTATAAAGTCAACATGGTTTGCAACTTTGTATCATTGCTAAACACTATTTAAATGCCAAGGTAAAATTCACACACTATTGAAAGGAAGCATATTCTTGTAGATTGCATGGTGTAATTTTTATTTCAAGGTTTTAACCCAGCCCAAATTCATTTTTTCTCACTCCACATTTCGGTGTAGTTTGTCCATTATGCACAAGAGGGGAGATGGAGCAGAAAACAAAAAGGATTGCAAAGAAAATGTGTACCATCTTAAATTCATTTAGAAAACTGATTACTAATACTTTTTACTGTTATTTTCATACCTCACTAATGATTAATTCATGGAAATTCATCATTGATCTAGAATCAACTGTCACAGACATCTGCTGGTGTGATGTATTTTTTTAGGGGTGGTATAAATAACATGACATTAAATATCTTATCAAAGAAACATGCACATGTGCACAATTCAGCAATATTAGTTTGAATAGAAACCTTTCAAAGAGAATGTGGTTACTAAAGAAATACTTTTTAATAATGGGTCATGACTAAAGACAAATAGGTCCATGATCTTTAACAGAATTCCAGTGTAGGTCCTTCTGGTACACTCAATAAACATACTTGGCAGTATTTTTCAGGGCAAAATTTGGCAACTATTTGGAGAATTTCCTGCACCAAACAAATAATTTGATTGCCATAGTCAAAGATCAAAGATCATAAATCAAGTGAGTGTTTAAATGGTGCAAAATGACTTATTTTAAGTTCCAGTCAGTCAAATTTAAAGAGGAATTTAAAAAAAGACCAACATACTATTAATATAATATGCTGCATACCATGTATAATATTAAGTGCAAACTTCAACCAGTGAAATACAGATACAGAAAAAATTGCTTCTTCACACTTCATTAAGTTCTGAAATTCTGCAATAAGGACTGGCAGTATCAAGACCACTGATCATTAACAGAACAAAACCCTGGATCTGGGTATCATGTTACAAGAGAATCAGGATGCCATTTATTGAAAACTAGGTATAGATATTTAATTGAGGTTGGCCTAGGGTACTTTGAATGAGGTGGATGTAGATCTTGCTGATGGGCCAATGTTCAGACCTCAGGGAGAACAATTTGATTGACAAACCATCTGTCAGTCACTTATACATATCTTCTTTTTATTTGATAACAGAAACCTGCTTATGCTCTAAACCACAGTATGCTTGAATCAAACCTTGCTAATTAAAATTATCAGGTAATATAAACCATTGTCTTTCCCAAATGTTTAGGTTTAACTTATGTTTTATGATATAGCAACAAAAGCAAGTCATTGCCTGCCAGGCAACTAGAATCAAGTCCCTTGCTGAAGGAGATGGACAGCAGGCACTGGCTGATATGAAAACCAACCCAGGCTAATCCAATGTTAGGATCTGAACAGCAATTCTTTTTGGTTATTAAGTCATGCTTGCTAACCCATTGACTAATTGTACCTCCTTTCCCAAATGTAGAGATGCTTCCCAATCAGGTCACTAGCAAACAATATTTGGCCCATTTTACCTGGATGATATGCAATGTGGCAGTTTCTCCTATATGTGATGACCAAAATTTACTATATCTAACGAGACACACTGAAGGAAAGTCAACTTAAAAATCACAAATGTAAATGCTGAAAAACAACTTGATTTGTGTTTTGTTTATATATGTAATTTTCGTAGAAGTATCTTGAAATTCAATGAATTTATTTAAACTTTCAAAGAACATAGGAAGTCAATGGAAAATCTACCCTCTGACCACAAATATGGTAATGGATGAGGTCATTCGTGAACTATCTACTGTGTATGTATAAATGTACACGTCAAATGACAGAACAATATACAAATACAACTAATATGATAAAATAATTTACATGCACAAATGTATAATGATCGAATAATGTACATGAACAAAAATGTACAACTCTTATAGAATAATGTACAAGTACAAATGTACAACAGTATAATTGAATATACAAAAGTACAATGTACCATGATCAAATAATGTACATGTGCAAATGTACCATATGAGAGAACCTTAAATGTGCTATGAAATGTCAATCCATCAATCCATCAAAGGAGTTTGTAGTATAGGATTTTGCTTATGTCATCTGGATTAGAATATTAAAAATATACATCCTGAATAAGTAATTAATTTGGAGAGAAAAAGCCCCCAAAAATTGAAAAAAAGAGCATTAAAATTATGTTTAAGTCATGAACATGTAAAACAAATTAACCAGACCTAATATATTTTTATTGTCCGCATCAAGCAAATTTTGCTTAATTAATTTAGCAAGGCTTGTCAAAATTTAAAAAGTTAAAAAATTGTCAGAAAAAACAATAGCTGCAAAGGCCTGAAAATAAAACTGGGTTATCTACACTTGAACACATACTTACAACATTTTTGTGGCCAACCTCAAATGGTTTATCATAACTGTTCTAGCAAATTTTTTTTTGGGGGGGTCAAATTATTGAAATAATTAACAGTTTTGCTATAATGACCTGAAACTACTTAGTTCATCTTGTCCACCATGATTGATATTAAAGTAAATGGATTTAAGCTTTAGAGTGTGATATCAAATGCAAATGTGTGGACATTTAAACAGGGCACAAACATGTATGGTTTCCTACATTTAAGTTCAAATGTTTGCTGGGGTGTAGCCTCACACTCCGTCTTTTTACATTGATACTTGCAGCTTGTGCTCCAATGAAATCATGTTAATTCCTCCAATGAAACCATGTTAATTCCTCCAATGAAATCATGTTAATTCCTCCAATGAAATCAAGTTAATTCTTCCAATGAAATCATGTTAATTCCTCCAATGAAATCATATTAATTTTTCCAGGTCCATCTCCTTGCAAACTGAATTAGCTATTTTCAATGCTCCCAAATTTACACTGTACACTGTGATTTCAACTGTTAGCAAATATACTATTTATTTCATGTCTTCACTGGATTAACAATTTTTCTCCCCCAATATATATATATATATATATATATATATATATATATATATATATATATATATATATATATATATATCTATATATATATAGATATATATATTTATATATATGAACAGAGGGAAGACCTGAAAATGTTAACTTTTCTCATCTGTTCTTAAAAACTGTTGCCAATACACTCTTCAAAAATAACAATCTAAAACTCATCTAGTTAAGTATTTTCCTTCCAATTTTTTTTATATACAATTACCTGGCCATATTTTCACAGGTGTGAAGGTGAATGGGTGATTAATTAGAAGGGACCTGGGAATTGCCAGGTATCCACAGGCAGTGCTATGTAAAATATATATCTCATTATTTCACTTCACTTTACTGGCAGGTGCAAAGGTCACCTTGAATAATGTTTGGACAAAAGTAATCTCTTATACTGGCAAAGAATATATTAGTGACACAAGCTGATTATCCACTTTCAGAAAAAATTAAATTATAAATAATAAACTGTATTACTTTATATTAACTGAATTCTTTAAATCAAATTCACTCCCTTGAAATCCATCCTAACTACTTCCCATTTAAATATTTTTCGCTGAAAGATGGGAGCATAGATTTTCAACTCAAAAATAATCTTTATACAATAATCTTCATTTAGCTTTGATATTGTCACTTTATTTAAGATAACTGTTCTAGATTCATTGGTAATGTTTTTTTAAAAAATCTGAAATATTAATTTCTTTGTAATTATGACATTCTAGTGAATCATTTTGTTTAATTTAAAAAAAATATATATGAAATATAATGAAACTAAGACGGTTTATAGGTTTTTCCATAATGGTAATTTTTGCACCAGTCAATACAGTGACTGCATTTCTGCGAATTAAATTTCTGTGTCGAACTTTGTCAGCAACTGCCACATCAGCAATTAAATGTGCTATTAATAAGAGTGTTAAGTGCAAAATGAAAATATTGCTAATTAACCCTTTCATCACTACAGACCGAAAAATCGGTCATGGGGAAGTAAGTCCGCCAACACTATGGATTGAGTTCTCAGTCTAGGGCAGTATTCTTCTTTAACGTTATAGTACCCGACTAAATAACTTTCGAGTTACCTCTAATAACTTCCTTCTTGTAATGTAGATGTTATATTTGGATGATCTCATGAGTTTAGCTTCTATACAACTAGAAATATCAAACAAAGTACGAACGTTTAACGTGTTTTCCGAATGCTGAAACTTTTATCCAAAATGGAGGAGTTTGAACAAATTTCAGTGGAGGTTATCGTAGGATTTGAATAATTTCGACATTTTTTAATTTGGATGAAAATGAGAGAAGATGTCTGGAGAGACAATGGAATGCTCTTGTGGGTGACAGTGATGACGATGAAGAAAACTTTGAAGGCTTTGAACCAGAGGAATTGTGCGCACCATGTTGTTTTTTTTTTAAACAAAGCTGGAAAACCAAAGAAATTTGTTTTAGTTTTCTGACAGAATTGGGCACACCCAAAGGTTAGATGGCTCCAGTAAAGTTTCGGAATATTTTCACATATTCTATTCAGATGAAGTTTTGGGAAAAAATGTCCGTTTAACGAACTTCAATTTGACGATCAAACGTAGCAGAGTGAGGATGTGTAGATGTTTCCTCTTATAAGCCAGTACAGTCTATACAGTACACACAGGTGCTCAGTTAACGTAATATTATATGGCTCTATAACTGTCACAAGAGGCATTAAAGAAAAATCCCAGTCTGAGAGATTGATTTTGAAACATTAACGAACTTCAAAATGGCTCATTTCTTATGGAATGTATACATTTTGGCAATACTTGCAGAAAGGACATAAAATTAGCAACCTTAGGTAATTAGTTAATTAATCTGCTAGGAGTAGTAAAATTTTCTTTTCTCTTGCCCAGAATTTATCACATAATTCTATGGAAAATTAAAATAAACATGCAATTTAAAAAACATTTTACAGTACTTGTCGATTTGAATACAAAATTGGTGTAATCTGTCTTCAAAGGGAAGCCATCCACAAAATTAAGTTAAAAGATGTAGAACACCAGTTATTTTACAGAAATCATTTCTACTCTTTTATGAGGGGCCCCGAGTGGCAGTAGATTCAGTGGAGGTTATAGTAGAGATTCCTCTAGATTCAGTGACCTTGACATTTCACCTTTTCAAAGTCAAATGGCTTATTCTTTTGTTAAATGTAATCAGTTTACCAAATTAGGTCAAAGTAAATGATCATATGTGTGTTAACAAAATACAAAAAGGTTATTGAAATGCTTTGTGTGACCTTCAGTAACTTGTTTAGAAGATATGTGAATTTCAAAAGATTTAACACAAAATGCAAAGGATTCAAAAAGTTTGGTCAAAGTATGTGATACAAAACAAATTTCCTCTAGATTCAGTGACCTTGACATTTCACCTTTTCAAAGTCAAATGGCTTATTCTTTTGTTAAATGTAATCAGTTTACCAAATTAGGTCAAAGTAAATGATCATATGTGTGTTAACAAAATACAAAAAGGTTATTGAAATGCTTTGTGTGACCTTCAGTAACTTGTTTAGAAGATATGTGAATTTCAAAAGATTTAACACAAACATTAACATTCCTGATAATACTGCATAGCAAATTTTTCCATCTAATCTTACAAAGATGAGTAAAAAAAAGTTTAGAACACAAGATATCCACATTTGTTGTACTTCTCTCTTAAAATTCTTTCCTTATGGATTGTGCAAAGTATCTGCCAATTCTTTTTTTTCTTTTCGTGATTTTATCAAATATGCTGAAGTGCTTCAGCAAATCTAATAGTAAATATAAGCTCTGGAACTACTTGACTCAATTGGTCTCATAAACAGAAAGCACATGGTTTAACTTCAACAGCACCATCTGTTACTCGGAACTGGGAAATCTTTAAACTTCATGGCACCTACAATACATAAATGCTTCTCCAAAAAGATTTAAAATTTTTTTTCCAAAATAAACATATTATCTATCTTATATAAGCATCAGCAGTGTATTGTACCATATTTATCAGAAAAATCGCACACATGTAATTGTTACATTTTGATCAGCATTTTCTGGGGTTTTCTTTTCCTTCAGATAATACCCCCCTCCTCCTACAAATTCAACAGGCTGGTCTCCAGATCTATTCCAGCTTTATTTTTTTAGAATTACATTTCATTCAAGTACATTTTGCCAATATTTTAATTTATTTGGAACTGGCTGATAATTATTGTTGAATTTTTTTTCTGTAATTATCTATTCACAGGAAAAAGTATGAACAGAATACAAAAAAGTATATAAACAATATTTTATTATCAAAATGTACTTACATGCTATATTTTTAAGTGTTCAGAAAAAAATTTTTGACTGGTTTACAGCATCTAATTTAATTATCTTAAAGCATTCATAAGTCTGTGTTAGAAAGATTTGCATTCCACATCTGGTGAATATAACCTACAAACCAGTCACAGGAAATGACAGTACAAGTTACTGCAGTTTCTGAGCTAATTAGAACAGCAATGAATTCAGTGGAAATGGTAATAAATGTTTCTCATAAACAAATATTAGTTTTTCAAAAACAATGCAGTTATACAGCTAAATCAATTGTATGTCAAACTGAAATTGATTTATGTTTAGGGTAATACCAGTGGTATTACAGAGTTATGCATAGGGTAATACCAGGAGAATTACAGATTATTTGTAAAGAATCTTTATAATTTTTTTAATTATTTATTTCAAAGTATGACAGCATTAGGATTTCCTAACAAGACAGATTTAATGAAAACAGTGCAATTTACCTAGTTTGTCCAGCATGCATTTATGCATGTCAACTGCACACTGAAAAACATTTAAACCAAGTGGGAACAGTAATGCATTGTGGGAATATCATCAGTACAAAAATTACCAAGCTGGACTCACAGATGTTGATGTTTCAATTATTTTGTATTTCTTGTGCTGAAATCTTAATGATAAAGTTTCTGAGGGTGGGGGTGGATATGAACTGCGACCCAGACAAAACAAATGCAATTACTTAACATGTGTTCTTACAAATACCTTAAATATTATTATATTTTTAAAAAAATTAAATAGTTAATAGCTAACCTACGTATGATAGGCTATATGCCACAAAGTGCTGCACTAAGAGATACACCATAATAACTACCCTGACTGTTCTATGCACCCTTCTATCAGTCATCACAACTTTTATTAGAATTAAAGAATGTATAACCTACATACAATTTGCCACATATCTGCACTGTGGAAACTTTACTAAGGGAATGCTTTAATGTTGATGTCAAACTTTTGCCACAGTGAATGTAAGTTTGGACATTACTACATATGATATATTCACTTAAAAGTCATTCAAACTGCAAATAACAAAAGGCCCAGATCTGCCATAACGCAACATGCTTGCAGATCGGGGTCTATGTTGTTTGTTCTACTGATTACTCCTAACACGATGCACAGACCAGATCTGCCAGCACATTATGTATGGCAGATCTGGGTCTGTGCAGTCACCAGTTAGACTAAACTTCATAAGCATGTATTTCCATATGTACAAGTTAGTTCTTTCCAACACAAGAAATTTTTTAAAAATTTTAAACTTTAAGAAACATAATCTAAGCATACTCTCAGAACACTGACATAAAAAGAAGTAACCCTCACTAAGAAAATTAGATGGTAATTCATGCTTGGTTTCTTGCCCCATGTATGCAGCTTCAATGCAAATGAAGAATTTTCCATGTATGATATTGGAGATTCAATCTGTGTTGGTGTTGCGTGACCAATATCAGCTGATTTTGAATAGCCTTGCCTGCCAGCCGCTGACACTAGCGTAACTGTATCTGATCTGATTTTTGGGCCTGGCACGAACAAAGTATACACCAATATGTCTCTACCCCAACTTAAATGTTAAGTAAATGGCTACAGTGTAGATCAAAATAGCTACCTAAAAAGTATGATCCATTCAAGTGAATAATCCACTTATTGCTCAGTATTCAACCTTAACATTAGCTGATAAACTGTACATGTCTGGCAATAAAAGTGGACATTATCTCCTAATGTACTTGTGTGTGTGTGTGTATATATATATATATATATATATATATATATATATATATATAATTTTCAAAAGACAGCTGCAGAAATACACTATCATAAATCTCCAAATCTGGTTTAATCTTCAATGACTCCACATTCTGAGGAAACAAACCAACTTGACATTTCTACCCCAGTTTTCACCAAATCAACCAAACCAGAAATGTCCTATACTAAAACATTACAAACCAGAAGTGTTCTACACTAAAACATTACAAACCAGATGTGTTCTATATTAAAACATTAAAAACCAGAATGCTAAAACTAGCTAGAAGTGTTCTATACTAAAACTTTACAAACCAGAAGTGTTCTATATTAAAACATTACAAACCAAAATGCTAAAACTATGCCAGAAGTGTTCTATACCAAAACATTACAAACCAGAATGCTAAAACTATGCCAGAAGTGTTTTATACTAAAACATTACTAAATGTTAAACAGATTCTATTTCAGTCATAAATTAAACACCAAGCAATTTTTGAACAAAATCTTGTGCACTTGCAACACAATACATATGGTATAGATCAGACTACAGACCCAACTCAATCAAACCATCCAGTCATCCAGGTTAGAAGAAACTAACTATCTTGAGTTTAAGGCAGGTGTTTCTGAATACCTCAACCTCCCACCTTGCAGGCCAAAATGTAATTTTATTTCTGTTTCCATCAAGTGGAAAAAAGGAAAGTTAATTACACATGAAATTTGTTGAAAAAGAAATGAGTTGTTTGGTCAGGAAAAGTTTTAAGTTACAAGACCTTTTAAATATATGTAATCTGAGTTCTATTAATTTAGGTTTCTAACTCAGAATCTCTTCAAGACCAGTAAGCAAGAATGCATATAAATTTGATCCATTAGCAAACAACATAGAACCAGATCTACAGGCACATAACACAGAGGCAGGTCCCCGTCTATGCAGACTAATCCATACACACTGATATGCCAGTACATCATGCAATGACAGATCAGTCTTTGCCATTTGTAAAGACTAATCCATAGAATGAATACTTACTGTGAGCTACCAGTACATCATGCAATGACAGATCAGTCTTTGCCATTTGTTAAGACTAATCCATAGAATGAATACAGCCTGTGAGCTACCAGTACATCATGCAATGCCATTTGTTAAGACTAATCCATAGAATGAATACCTACTGTGAGCTACCAGTACATCATGCAATGACAGATCAGTCTTTGCCATTTGTTAAGACTAATCCATAGAATGAATACAGCCTGTGAGCTACCAGTACATCATGCAATGACAGATCAGTCTTTGCCATTTGTAAAGACTAATCCATAGAATGAATACAGCCTGTGAGCTACCAGTACATCATGCAATGACAGATCAGACTTTGCCATTTGTAAAGACTAATCCATAGAATGAATACAGCCTGTGAGCTACCAGTACATCATGCAATGACAGATCAGACTTTGCCATTTGTTAAGACTAATCCATAGAATGAATACCGACTGTGAGCTACCAGTACATCATGCAATGACAGATCAGTCTTTGCCATTTGTTAAGACTAATCCATAGAATGAATACAGCCTGTGAGCTACCAGTACATCATGCAATGACAGATCAGACTTTGCCATTTGTAAAGACTAATCCATAGAATGAATACCTACTGTGAGCTACCAGTACATCATGCAATGCCATTTGTTAAGACTAATCCATAGAATGAATACCGACTGTGAGCTATCAGTACATCATGCAATGACAGATCAGACTTTGCCATTTGTAAAGACTAATCCATAGAATGAATACAGCCTGTGAGCTACCAGTACATCATGCAATGACAGATCAGACTTTGCCATTTGTTAAGACTAATCCATAGAATGAATACAGCCTGTGAGCTACCAGTACATCATGCAATGACAGATCAGACTTTGCCATTTGTAAAGACTAATCCATAGAATGAATACCTACTGTGAGCTACCAGTACATCATGCAATGACAGATCAGACTTTGCCATTTGTAAAGACTAATCCATAGAATGAATATCAACTGTGAGCTACCAGTACATCATGCAATGACAGATCTTGTTCTATGTTGTTGGGATTTGATGTAACTTGCATGGCAGTACAGCGACCAAAGAGCCTGAAGACATGCCTATCTCTCTCTCTTTAATTACAGATAATTAATGCAATCTTTTAAGCTATAGCACTATTTTCATAATTGTATGTCTGCTTTATTGGCAAGGGACAATTTATTTTGTGGCAGCCTTTATAGTCGGGTACAAGTTCTTTTTATAAATGAAGATGTTAACTTGGCATTTTCATTTCAGAAAGTATGATTTTCTCTTCCTAAAAAATGACACCAGGATAATCAGTAATTTATATTGATTTGTTGATTCACATTCTTTTTTTCTTACTAATGTAAACTTACATTACATTTACTATATAGATTTTGTACTCATTCAAACCAATACCATACATACTTTTCTACAAGTCCAACTGCAAATAAAAAAGACCCTGATCTGTCATAGCATAATGTAAGGGCAATCAGGATCTTGTTTGTTCTACTGATTAATCCTAAGGGCAAAGACCCAGATTTACAGGCACATTATGTAATGACAAATCTGGATCTGTGCAGATTGCAACTGGACTCATCATACAATCCAGTATAAATGGGAGGGGAAGGGGTCTTTTGCACTTGAAATTTGTTCTTTATACCTCTTGTAATCAAAAATATTCCGGAAGGATGTAATTTAGATCTTTTTTCATGTGCAATAAATATCGATGAAATTAAATCCACCACAAAAAACAGTATCATTGTATAGAATGTTGAGGTAAACACTGTTACCCGAAAAAAAAAATTTCTAGGATATTGCCTGTTTCAATCAAATCATTCAATTTTATTCCATGTATATTTCTGATTCTACAGTGTTTTTATAGTATCTGGATGATCAATTACCCAAACAAAATCTGTCACCCCTATTAATTACCAATAATCAATTTTTAACTATACTAGGATATTATACATGTATCATTGATAAATAGCTCAATTCTCTTCTAACCTGGTGCTACAATTAATCTAGGGAAATTGGAGTCTCTGAATTTTTTCTCTCTCCTGAGGCATGCACCTGTCACCAGGCAAAAACTTTCACTCCTGTACATGTCATGACAAATGATACTGGGGTAACCTTAGCCATTCATAACATAATGTCACCTGTAGATAGGAAAGACTTCAGTAAACAGCGACCTAATTTGACATAAATAAAAATGAGTCTGCCATAAATACTCAAATACAGGACAGGACCTAAGAAAAATGGCTACCTTCACATTACTGCCAGCAAGACAATAAAACACATGAGTTGGTCGAGAGATTATTTTTTTACCACTGGGTTTCTGACTTCTTAATAAAATTTATGCTACATTCAATCCTATGGCACCTGGGTCCTAATATTTCATTCAAGTCACACCAAGCATGCAACAGTTGGATATAAGAGTAAATATATTTGCCTGTTAGATCCCACCTTTTCATTTCATACCTTGATAATTACCTGTTATTATTAAGCAAAATGTGATGCATCGACCTGTACAAGGAAATCCTTACTTCGAATCCACCATCACAGTGAATGGCCAAAAGAGTCTACCATCACAGTGAATGGCCAAAAGAGTCTACCATCACAGTGAATGGCCAAAAGAGTCTACCATCACAGTGAATGGTCAAAAGAATCTACCATCAAAGTGAATGGCCAAAAGAGTCCACCATCACAGTGAATGGCCAAAAGAGTCTATCATCACAGTGAATGGCCAAAAGAGTATCATCACAGTGAATGGCCGAGAGTCCACCATCACAGTGAATGGCCAAAAGAGTCTACCATCACAGTGAATGGCCAAAAGAGCCTACCATCACAGTGAATGGCCAAAAGAGTCTACCATCACAGTGAATGGCCAAGAGTCCACCATCACAGTGAATGGCCAAGAGTCCACCATCACAGTGAATGGCCAAAAGAGTCTACCATCACAGTAAATGGCCAAAAGAGTCCACCATCACAGTGAATGGCCAAAAGAGTCCACCATCACAGTGAATGGCCAAAAGAGTCTACCATCACAGTGAATGGCCAAATGAGTCCACCATCACAGTGAATGGCCAAAACAAAAGAGTCCACCATCACAGTGAATGGCCAAAGAGTCCACCATCACAGTGAATGGCCAAAAGAGTCTACCATCACAGTGAATGAACAAGAGTCCACCATCACAGTGAATGGCCAAAAGAGTCTACCATCACAGTGAATGGCCAAAAGAGTCCACCATCACAGTGAATGGCCAAAAGAGTCTACCATCACAGTGAATGGCCAAAAGAGTCTACCATCACAGTGAATGGCCAAAAGAGTCTACCATCACAGTAAATGGCCAAAAGAGTCTACCATCACAGTGAATGGCCAAAAGAGTCCACCATCACAGTGAATGGCCAAAAAGAGTCCACCATCACAGTGAATGGCCAAAATCTATCTGGCCTGTGCACTGTCACAAACAGTCCACATCAATGAGAAAACAATCAACAAAATTTAACACCAAGTACCTGGGAAGAACTTGCAAAGAACAGTACCTATTTTAGCACTGTTTTTCGTTTAAACTATAAACTAAGAGCTTAGGAGACCAACAGAGGCAGTGCACAAGTGAAATCAGTATAAATCTTACAAAACCCTAAGTGACATCTACTGTTCAGTTGCCACACATATTTCGGTCAAATAACTGTGAAGATTTCCTGTTCTGTGTGCTACAGATAGTTCACTCAAACAGTGACATCTGTTTAGTGTGCCATAGAGTTCAATCACACAGCTGTAACATCTCCTGTTCAGTCTGCCAGAGTTTAGAACATATACTGGTCTGATAAACTCAAAAATATCATACCAGTCAGTCATGTCACTATCGTCTTCAAAACGACATTTTTACCATCCCTCCCTATTTGAGACAAAACTTTAAGGAACCAAGTATTGAATCTTTACCAGCCAATCTTATTTGAGACATACCTTTTAAGTACCAAGTATAAATCTTATTCCATCCATATGAGATGTACCTTTTAGGTACCACATACATACACGTCCCCCCCCCAAGAAGTATAAGCATAACTGCTGCTATTGTAAGTGTCAAAAAGATTATTTTGGCCATATAAATTATAATCTAAATATTACATGCCAAAATTACAGCATGTATAAAAATGATACATTTTTATGGCTGACTTGGTTCTGCAGCTTGTCAAAAGGGCAAAATCATATGGTAATATTAGAACCAAAATACAAACACAAAATTTCCTGAAAAATTTATATTTAGCACTCACTTCACCTAGTCAACATGTGTAACTTTTTCTGAATGATCATGACCTGGAAATCTGCAATGATCATGGTCAGGTACAAAGAGTGCTGTATTACATTACTCTCAGTCTTCTTTTAAAGTGTGTGAAGTGGTGTCAATTTCTCCTTACATCTCATCTGACATGTTTGAAGTTTCAAAAGATCCATCTGCTCTAACTTTTTCTGTCATACAACATCCACAACTCACATCAAAAAGTGCTTCACTTGAGATCTGGCACCATTTTCTTGACAAATATAGACTGGTTCACTAACTGGCTAGTTTATCAATAAAATGAACCTGTTAGGAAAAGTTCAATTTCAAGAAACCCATCTGTTTTCTTTTCCTTCTCAATGTGTCATACATAGTTGCAATAAAAAGCAAATATAGAAAGTGATATATTTTACAACTTTTCTCAAATTTATGTGTGGAATTAAAGAGATGATATAAAATGACCAACACAACTTTTTATTGCTTTTTTTACTTTATTTTTATTGCAACAAAAATGTTTAATTCATATGCAGTCTCATGGAATGGAAAACATAATTTAGTGAACATAAGCATAATGGTTGGCTTTTTTCAAGTACAAAATCTTTACCATCCCTTCCTATGAGAAATCTTACCATCCCAATATGAAACCATCCATTTATCTTAAGTAGTAAATCTATACCATAACTTATCGTAAGAGACTATCTTTCATGTAACAGGTAGAGATATTTAGCATCTGTTTCTATATTAGACTATTTTGGATGTGTCAAGTATGAAGTCTTCATCATCTCTCCCTATATATGCTTTATGAAATTTGTCCCCTTTAATCTGGCCACCCTAAATTTGTCCCCTTTAATCTGGCTACCTTAAATTTGTACCCTTTAATCTGGCCATCCTAAATTTGTCCCCTTTAATCTGGCTACCTTAAATTTGTCCCCTTTAATCTGGCCATCCTAAATTTGTCCCCTTTAATCTGGCAACCTTAAATTTTTCCCCTTTAATCTGGCCACCTTAAATTTGTCCCCTTTAATCTGGCCACCTTAAATTTGTCCCCTTTAATCTGGCTACCTTAAATTTGTCCCCTTTAATATGGCTACTTTAAATTTGTCCACTTTAATCTGGCCACCTTGTCATCATCTTAGCAGGACTCACATAAACGAGAAAACACAATTCACTCAATTTATTTCAATTTTTGTCATTTAAGACTCCAGTAAATAGAGTTTGGTAATGTAGGAAATTTTATATTGCATAACAGGACAGTAACTGCAATATCCACTGCAATATATTTAGTAAATCTTTACAAAGTACTAAACAAGAACTGAGGGAAAACATGGAAGCAAAGTTTCATTTAACTATAATTTTTTTTTGTATCTCTTAAAGTAAACAATCATTTGTAAACATTAGAACATTGAAGAATCAAATCTATATGAGGCAGGCAGCTGTTTATCATCTCAGTTCTGGCTAATTTCATGGAGAGATGACAAAAAAGTAAAGCTGGTGAACATGGACGGTTAATTTTTGTCACCCCACCATAAAAATTTCACCTCCTTGCCAGATTTCAATCAATATGGGCAGTCAAATTTTGTCACCCCACCTGCAAATTTCACCTCCTTGCCAGATTTCAGTCAACATGGGCAGTCAATTTTGTCACCCCACCTGCAAATTTCACCTCTTTGCCAAATTTCAATCAACATGGACAGTCAATTTTGTCACCCCTCCTGCTAATTTCTCATCCATGCCAGATTTAAATCAATGTGGGCAGTCAGTTTGGTCACCCCACATGCAAATATCACCAATTTGCCAGATTTCAGTCAATAGGGCAGTCAATTTTGTAACCCCACCTGCAAATTTCAACACCATGCCAGATTTCAATCAACATGGGCAGTCAATTTTGTCACCCAACCTGCAAATTTCACCTTGCAAGATTTCAGTCAATATGGGCAGTCAACAATTTTGTAATCCCATTTTCAAATTTCACCTCCTTGCCAAATTTCAGTCAACATTGGCATTCAATTTTGTCACCCCACCTGCAAATTTCACCTCTTTGCCAGATTTCAATCAATGTGCAGTCAGTTTTGTCACCCCCACCTGCAAATTTCACCTCCTTCCCAGATTTTATTCAATGTGAGCAGGCAACAATTTTGTCATCCCACCTACAAATTTCACCTCCTTGCCAGACTTCAATCAATGTGGGAAGTCAATTTTGTCATCCCACTTGTAAATTTCAACTCCTTGCCAGATTTCAATAAAAAATAACAAGGCCATCAATGAATGTTACATCTTTCTCAAAGAGTATTATTAAAACTACTATCAATTGAATGAATTTTCATTTTTAATTTGTACCAACACATATAAGACTTCGCCATACACATGAGACAGCACGATTTAACATGAAGATCTATCATTTTTCATGACAGCAACACTGCAGAAACATTTTGTAACAGAAATAAATGGTAAATTGAAATAACACAAATTAAGGCTTAATTAGAAATTTTATCTGTATGGTATTTATAAAAGTTTTATAAAAAATTAATTAATTAATTGGAACTTAATCATGATAATGTACCAGCATGTTCCACAATATAACAGTTAAACTGCACACTCTGATTTGAAATATTGCAAAGAATAAACTCACCTTAATAAGATTCTTTGAAGAGGTCTGCTCAAACTTCTGACAGAATTCCTGAATAGCACTTAAAGATTTGCTAGTAGATTTAGGAGGTTTATCCAGATCCTGCATTGAATGGAGTTTTTCTGAAAAAGTGCCAAAATTTTATTTTAAAAAGTATTTTACAAAATGAGATCGCGGCCTATTTTCTGTCCTGAGGATCCCTTAAAAATCCATAGAACCTCTTATTTCTGTCCCTAGTCCTGTCTTGAAGGAAGAATTAACATTCTTAAACTGATTCATTCCTATAAAAAATATCAACCAATGCTTTCAGGTCTCTTTTTACCAGTTTAAAATGATTACATGATAATATTCTAACAAACATGATGCCCCAGTGCTAGACATTACTATAAACTGTCACACTGTAAACATCATAGTGATATGACTGAAAATTGTTAAAGCTGATTTGAAAATCTAAATCACAAACATACACCCTAACAAACACCCAAGAACAGACAAGTAGAAGAGCACAAGCAATTTTTATAAAATAAGGGTTCTAAAGCAAACTCACAATCAATCACACCATTATGAAGTTGTATTTTAAACTAAAAGGAAAAAAGGCAGAATAAATTTAAACATTCAAAAAAAATATGCAAAACTTTTAAGTCCAATATTTTGAGTGTACTATTTTTCTGTTATCATGAATACAGATGGAATAGAGACCTCTGAAATATACTCAATTCAAATAAATCTTTACATGATATTCAATCACTGCATAATATGTCACCTGAAAAAAAGATTATAAATAAATCTATTGGACCTGGTCAAGTTTTTGTCGTTATCAAACCATTCCTTGCATTGCCAAACACATGCTAAATATTATGGTAGTTTCATTGTGCTAGTAAAAAATACCCATCTAGAAAACTACTCAATTTAATAAAATGTTATCTAGACCTGTTTTATCTAACTTCATTACCAACACCTATTAACAGACTATATTAATATCAAGCCATACAACTGTATGTAACCTTGGAAAAATTTTGTACCACCTACAATGTGGATAATTATGATCAGGCAGATAGAGGAGTCCATTAAAAGGAACAAATAGAACAAACATCCAAAGCAACAAAATCAGACCTCTTCTCTTTAACTACTTAGTTCTGAAGCCATTTCTAATACTGTTGAGCAATACCATTGGTTTATATTTCACTTATGACCAAGCAGACATCTTAGAAGTTGCTTGCTGAAATTATATCAATAGGACCATCCATTCTGGTACAATTTTCATTCATACGAATTCTTTTGATGAAAACTACAAGAATATCTAAACATTCACCCAGAATATTTAGTAACATGAGATGGTCACTGTGGTAGCCATTTTAGAGGCTGGATCATAACCATTTTCATTTAGAACCAGTCAGATATTAGATGAAGTTTTGTTGAAAATCCAATTTTGATATAACTTTCTTCCAGAGCAGAGAAACCAAGTTAACTATCACCATAATGAAATCACCATTTTCGTTTAGGATCAGTTAAACATTTTATTTAAGTAAAACACCCTTGATAACATGGCGATCCAATCCGATCCCGTTCAGAAGGAAGAAAGATAGGATTTTCCTGACGATTTCTACAGAACCTATATTGAACACCTGAGCTGCACCAATTAGAATGAGCTTGACGTTTTTCTTTTTTTTAAAAAAAAATGTATTCTGCACTCACTTTAAAAATGAACCAGTCAATCCGTAAGCTACTTACCCATCAGGCAATGATGAGCATACTTCAAGGCATCCATGACAACACTCTCCACAGTATAATTTGTCTGATAATTTCCAGATGGAGGATTTCGTTGAAGATAATTCTGCAATAGTCTATCAAAATCTCTAGGCAAATGACTAATGAGCTGATATGGAAAGTTAGGGATGTTAAAATTTATGTCAGCTATTATCAAGTCTCTTAACAAGGGAAACAATGGATGTGATCTGAATGCATTTGATTTGTCCATAATTAAGTGCTGAATAAATGTATGTTGTGATGCTAACATTGGAGGTCGATGTGAAGATCCTGTTTTACAACTATTACAGTTAGGCACTGTGCACTGCCTGGTTCCCTGCAAGGGCGCAGACTGCCCATGCATTCCCATATTTGGCATCCTTGGCATCCTAATCTGACCTGACAATTCCTTCATTTGTGGTGCCTGAGGCATTTGACAGTTCCAATTTTGATTGTCCATGCTTATATTTTCGCCCATATTTGGCATATTTGGGGCATAGCCCTGACTAGTCATGTTCATATTTCCAGCCATCATTCTATTTTGATCATATGATGAATCATATCCCATCATCTCTTGCACATGCATTGGGCGCATACTGTCATTCCCACACTGAGCAGTTGATGATGGCTGTATAGGATATCCTTGATTTGAGTTCAGTCCCTGAAAATTTTGTTGATTATAGTTTTGATCCAGACTTGCTTGCTGATGCCCCATCATGTCTCTATTCATTCCCATCATGTTATAGCCCCCAGGGCCCTGTCCAGAATTTGAAAATTGACAATTTTCATCAGGCATAGATGCCACTGACTTGCTGTAGTTAAAACTGTTTTGTGCCATTGGGTCATATAATGACCCCTTAGTGGAATCCATCCCTTGCATTTGACACGAGCTCTGTCCCCTAAATGTTTCCATCTGTTGCATGGATTCCATGGAACCATTGCATGTAGACTGAACCGAACAATTGGGAATATTTGCCTGTGAGCCAATACCTTCATTGAAATTATGGAGGCTCATGTTTTGATTATTATCGATGCTAAAACAATTCTTTGATTTTTGTGAGTAGTCAAAATGCTGCATGGAAATTCGTGGACTATCAATAGAATTTGCGTGATTTCCACTACGAGAATAATCACTGTATGGGTTTATTGAGACTTGACCGTTATTGCTGGGTACAGTATATGGTGCTGAACCCGGTTTCATGTTATGATTTAAGCGTGGCATAATCTTAGATTGCATGGACTTTTGAGTGTTTTGGTACTCTTCTAATTCACAGTCAGGGACATTTGTTCGAAATTCTGGCTCATATGGCAGGCCACCAGGAGCAGACTGCCTGTGCATAGATTCAGGTAAATCAGCAAAATGAACACATTTTTGAGTGGACATCTGATTCTGCTGTTGCTGCCCCATAGAAATATGTTTGTTGGACACAACTGTCTGCAAAGAACTTGAAATACTTGAAGGCACTGTAGAAGCTGCAGAAGATCCGTAACTTCTAACACTCCCCGTATCTGATGTATAATATCCTTGATCTAATGGTGAATCTAGAGACCGCCCTCTTTGTTGATTTTGCATTTGATTCAAATTGCCCCGTGGGCCAAAACTGTTACCTTGACTACCTGTCATAAATTTATGATTTCCTGAATACTGAGGTGAACTCAAGGCACATGACTGATTTCCCATCATTCCTTGTGAAAACCACTTGTTTTGTTGCTGCAAGTTCTGCACATTAACGTTGGGTGGGGCAGGGCGACCTAATCTCTGGAAACCTTGAGGCATCATCTGCTTTTGAGGCACTGAGGCTCTGTTCTGTGGAGTGATGTGAAGGTCACCCTGGCCTTGACAATACTGAGGTGGAGGCTTCTGTTGTAAATTAGTTGTACTATGAGGCATCTGTGGCGAATCAAGTCCTGTTACTTCAGAAGTCTTTGATGAGGAAAAACACTGCGGTGGAGGAGTACAACGAGAAGAATTTGTGTTCGAAATTTGATTTCCTTGTTTGACAGAATGGTTGCTATGGTTACTTGTCTGACTGTGAATGCTGGCATTGCCTGATTGGCTACTTTGGTTTGAAATGTTTGAACCAGGAGATGCTACACCCTGAGAAGCAGAAAGTGTTTTTCGAGTGACTGGTGGTGTATGGGGTGCTTTGAAAACATGCCTCTGATTATTGATAAATGGAGACTGGGGACGGTTTGTTCGTGTTGGGCTTGAAGGTCCAGAGCCTGACATATGAAAACGTTTACTGACTGGGCTGCTTGAACCACTGGATGTTGCAATAGTCACATTTGTACTTGATGCTGTGGAATAGGAGGGACTGCCACAGGTCCTGCATCCCCACGTCATATCAGCACCAGAGCTTTTGCCTGTCGGCATATGTGCCATACCACTGTTGTGTGAAGTCGAAGTCGTCTGAATTCCAGCGGCCATATTGGCCTGCATTATAGCCTCAGGAGTCATGTACACATGTGGATCGATGTCCTGCTCCATGAGAAACTCCACAAAGTCCAGTTCCATGCCCTCTTTCATGCCAATGTCCACACAAATCTCCTCCAACAGCTCATTTGGCAATCGTTCATCATCCATATCTTCTGGTGGTGGGGAATTTGGTGTATTTGGTGAACCAGGATTATCCAGGGAAAGATTTGTAGTGACACTGGAAGCAGATGGGCTTGCTGGTGCTTCTCTGTACTCCATGAGCTGAAAAGAGAAATGGCATCACTACATGTCACTTGTCACAATGAACACTCAACAGAATAACACCCTATTCAATGTGATTCTCAACCTAAGTATAAACCTAAGGAAAGTAGACTTCAGATAATAAGTTACGCAGGAAACCTAATGCTCCAGTGGCCTTGTGGTTAGAGTGTCAGCCTTGGATGCCAGAGATAGAATTTTTTGAACCCCCGGCCAAGTTATACCAAATCCTTATAAAAGTGGTACTAACATCTGCCTCACTAGGCGCACCACATTAAGAGGTAAGTGGTACTAACATCTGCCTCACTAGGCGCACCACATTAAGAGGTAAGTGGTACTAACATCTGCCTCACTAGGCGCACCACATTAAGAGGTAAGTGGTACTAACATCTGCCTCACTAGGCGCCCCACATTAAGAGGTAAGTGGTACTAACATCTGCTTCACTAGGCGCCCCACATTAAGAGGTAAGTGGTACTAACATCTGCCTCACTAGGCGCACCACATTAAGAGGTAAGTGGTACTAACATCTGCCTCACTAGGCGCCCCACATTAAGAGGTAAGTGGTACTAACATCTGCCTCACTAGGCGCCCCACATTAAGAGGTAAGTGGTACTAACATCTGCCTCACTAGGCGCCCCACATTAAGAGGTAAGTGGTACTAACATCTGCCTCACTAGGCGCACCACATTAAGAGGTAAGTGGTACTAACATCTGCCTCACTAGGCGCCCCACATTAAGAGGTAAGTGGTACTAACATCTGCCTCACTAGGTGCCCCACATTAAGAGGTAAGTGGTACTAACATCTGCCTCACTAGGTGCCCCACATTAAGAGGTAAGTGGTACTAACATCTGCCTCACTAGGCGCCCCACATTAAGAGGTAAGTGGTACTAACATCTGCCTCACTAGGCACCCCACATTAAGAGGTAAGTGGTACTAACATCTGCCTCACTAGGTGCCCCACATTAAGAGGTAAGTGGTACTAACATCTGCCTCACTAGGCGCCCCACATTAAGAGGTAAGTGGTACTAACATCTGCCTCACTAGGCGCACCACATTAAGAGGTAAGTGTTAGACTGGCCATTGTGATAATGTTACTGGCTGGAACATCACCCTCCATAAGCTGTGGCATGATACCCCAGAGCTAGACATCATTATAAACTGACACACTGCAGACAGTAACGATACAACTAAAATTATTTTTAAAACTATGTTAAAAATACAAAACACACACAGAGTAAAACCTGTCTTGAGATACCATTATGTTCTGGCAGAAGGGGTGGTTTTTAAGCCAAGTCCCACTGTATTAAACTAAGATATTCAGGGAAATTTTGTTTTGAAACAACATAACATCAAAAACTGTTTACTACCACTGAATCAAAATCTATCATGGAAATAAAGATTTCCTGCAATAAATATAATGCACTTTATTAACAATGGACTTCTATATATAATGCACTTCATTAACAATGGACTTCTATATATAATGCACTTCATTAACAATGGACTTCTATATATAATGCACTTCATTAACAATGGACTTCTATATATAATGCACTTCATTAACAATGGACTTCTATATATAATGCACTTCATTAACAATGGACTTCTATATATAATGCACTTCATTAACAATGGACTTCTATATATAATGCACTTCATTAACAATGGACTTCTATATATAATGAACTTCATTAACAATGGACTTTTATATATAATGCACTTTATTAACTTCCTTTATAATGAACTGGATATAATGCAATAGCACAATCGATTCATAACCCAACATAATTATCAAGTCTTTGTTTCTTAAATAAGAGACAGTATAATTATTTTTTTTTATTGAATTAACAATTTTTTTAAAAAGCTTGTTATAATGTCCATTCCAGATGAGAAGATGTATAAGAGGGGTTCTCATGGTGGCCATACTGTATATCAGATTTTTCATTTTCATTCAAAAAATATAATAATAGGTTTTTAAAGTTTGTGTGTGTGTGTGTGTGTGTGTGTGTGTGTGTGTGTGTGTGTGTGCAGTGTCAAGACAATCCTTCAAGTAGTCAGAGTAGAAATAACAAACTAACTTATGGATGGACCATGGACATTGAAGCACAAGCTCCTGGGTCCTTTAATGGCATTCTGACAATAAAATTTTAAATGTTTGCCTTAATGGAGTAGATGAACGGTAGCCATCATAAACTAATATATACACTTGATGGCCTCCTTTTATTAAAAGAAAAAACTCCAATCCAGTATGATGCAACTTTCTATGCTAGTTATACTAGAAAACTATGATCCAGATCTCTTTATTTCTATGCTACTTTCACTTGAACCTAAGATTTATCTAAAAATGGCTTCATGCAAGTCATTTGACTCATCAAGGCAAAAAATATTGTCTCTGAATACAAACCTATGAATCTTATTCAAGCCGATGATCATTTTTCAATAGTTTTTAAAAAATAATTATATTGTTTAAAAACACCACAAAAATATTAGTTATATAATGTGGATAGAGCCAATAAGGGAATTCCCATGTTGATGGATTCATACCATCAGAATTAATCTGAACAAATATAACAAGGTGTTTATTGTTGGATATGTCAGTGGTCATCAGTGCTTTCATCTGCCATTGCAAATGGCGAAAATGCAGGTCACGAAGGTCACATCAGAAGGTCACATCACGTTAAGACTATCATCATCAAGTCATATCTAATGGAGGAATTCTTCAAAATGCCAATGACATCAATTTCTTCAGCTGCTAAGTGATGTATTAAATTAAGAAGAGATTTGTATTTTGAAATAGGGCAGACTTCTACACTCAGCCAATGTACACACTTAAATAACCTCCCACATCGGAGGTGGATGCTCTAACAATTAGGCCACTGTAGCTGTCATTTGTAAGCCTATGTGGTCTTATAACATTAGCTAAGAAACTGAGGTATGTGTGTTTTCTCCTTTAAAGAGATTTGTAATCTGGCTATTAAGAGTAGTTAGACCAAACCTTAAGTTTGCATTAATATTGAGGTATGTCGATTTACTAACAGGGATGATTGCTAGACCTAACCATTGTTTTTTGCTATTCAGTTGTAATGTGACACAGCCATACCTATATCCACCCTTAAGCTGATGCACCCTTCCCAACACACATACCAAGGGGAAAATGATAAACAAAGGAACTATAATGCAAAGTGCTAATGCTGCAAACTCAAACTGTATTAATAAAAGTATTAATAATAACAACTCAAACAGTATTAATAATAGAAAAAGAGAATAATTATCAAGAAAAATCAATTACTTGATTAAACAGGTTTAACAAAAAAAAATGTTTCCTATTGCAGCTTTTTATGTTGGGGTAGATAGGTAGTTGTTTTTATTAACCCATCATATTTTATAATGATTAGAAAATAGAATGTACTGGGCTAAACGAACTCAATTTTAGAATTTTTGTCTTATTTTTTAAAATAAATACATGTATTATATATTTTTTAATGATAGTATCTATAATGTAATCTTAATTTTATTAACCCTCACCCAAGTGAAAGACGTGATAGGGTCAGCAACAAAAATGAATGGTCATCCATCTGGAAACTTTTATTTGGGTTTTGTAACAGTCTATGTTAAATTTGCAAGAGTGATTAGCTTTAAGTGTATTGGGTGATGGTTACTCAATCTTCTTAATTGCCTGAAAATAGTAAAAGCAACTATTTATGTGATTGATTCCAGTCATAAAGCCCAGTTACAGGGTCAAATTACCTTATAGGAACTAATTTAAATTCAAATTACCCAATATCTTGTCAAGTTGTAACAAAATTAATAAAATAGGCAATGTTTAGGTGAAACAGCATGCATAAATAACACTATATCACCATGTTTATCTAGGACATTGTTGCCCAAATGTCAGTGGCATGCATATCACACATGTAATGAAAACTATTTCCATGACATTGATGAAGGAACCAATCTAACTAATGAACAAACAAAAGATAAGAACAACAATACATTTCCTTCTCTTGCAAAACAGTCTATATAAAAATCAATGAGGTGAAGTGAATCTTTTGCCTGATAATATTAGACTACCAAAGACATGTGATCATTCCTTTTAAAAAATGGTCGAAGTGGGCAGAGCAATCATAGTAGATACAATGCATGTCCAAGAGAATGCCATTTATTCCGCATAATATTTATCAATGTTGTGTTTAAAGTGAAAAAAAAAAAGAAATATTTGTTAAAGGAGAAACTTCCAGAGCATACATATCCATATCCACTGACATTTAAATACTGAAAAACTCTTGTTCTCAAAGTCACCTCTGTTAAACAATCTGTCTTATGCAAATATTTTTTTTAAGAACACCACTCCCTTGATAACTCACACCCTTATAACTCATGAATCCACTTATGTGGGGTCAGGCATGGATCCCATTTTAAAACCAAAAAATTTATACCTGTAAATTGAAGAAAATTGCAATCAAAATTTGTAACAGAAACTTTGATATATCACTCATTTTCTCATTGAGAAAGGTAGAATGTATCAGAAATTTCAATCAAAATTATGATATATCAAATTTAAAAATAAGTCATACAATTTTTTACATGTTCTTTCCAAAAGTTAGTACAAAGCAATAAATGATATGTAAGGAAATTTTGATCAATGAAAAGGTGCAGACCATGTTATGATAACTGACTTGCTGCAGTATTTGTTATATTGTTGCAAATTAAAAGCTTGCCTCTTTGTGTTATCATGTTCTAATGTCTTTGGAATCAAATAAAGTAGGTGGAGTAAAAAAAAAATGTTAAAATGCAAGAAAATCCTACAAACTTAAAATCTAGTGGCCCAGGTCATATGTTGGGTGAAGTCACTTCAATTGAACACTGATGGCTTTTGAGCCCTTTGATACACGATACACACATACACACGTGTAGCAAAATTACTCAGTGCAGTTCGCTACACATAAGAATCTTAAACAATGATGTGTATGTTATGTTTAACAGCAATTTTAACCAGTTTACATTTTTGGTACACACATGTATGAAAAGATTTAAGAGTAAAATCCAGTCCTTATAACTGTATAATTAATTTTCACATCACTAAATCAGCTGAATTTGATAATCTATAAAAATTAATGGCTTTTTACATCAGTATGTTTCTACGTTATTTAAGTTGTGATTCTAATCATGAAAATTTTAGCAAATACTTAATGAAATCCGCGACCAGTTACGACTAATTTTAAATGGCAAATTTCGACCAGAACATAAATAGTGACCACATGACCTGACATAATGGTTATTCACACTAATGAATGTAGTATCCTAAAGGGTATTTTCCCTGAAGGTGGCACTACAAAACACTGCTCAAAATGGCTGCTGTTTACAGAGGTGTCAAAAAGTGCTTCAAAAGACACTTGTATGAAGTAAAGGGTTAATATAACCAACTCATTGGTAACTGTGATCAAAGATAGCAAGGTAACCAAGCAAAATGCATGCTTCATAAAATAAAAAACTTTGCTTCACTGATACGGACCATTGTGGGCATGCAAGTTTCAGGGAAGTTTTGAACTGGCATTTAGAGATATCCTCAAGGATGATAAGAAGTTTCATTTTTACTTCCAATGAAATCATGACATCAATACTGTACTAATTGAACAACACAAAAATTGAGATTTGATGTAGACGATTGTCTTACAAAATAAATTTCTCTTATTTTTGAAAAAAAAAAAATGATCTTGTTTGCTGGTGTTTCAACAGTTAGTCTAGTTTCCTGCTCTCTGGACTCCTATTTGGCAGGATACTATTTCATACCACTCCAGCAACCAGACTAATCAAGAAAACAAATAGTAGTGACATAATACACAGATGTAGTTGCTACATGTGATGGTTGTTGAAACGCAGCCCTGTTCTATATCCCACTTTGTTGTTTTCTTGATGTCTTAGCAAATTTTTTCAACTTCTGTGGGTTCCCAGTTAACCTGCACCCCATTGTGCACGACTTATTGAGGGAGAGGTGTACCTTTAAAACCATGCACAAGTAACACAACTATGTAAAAACCTACATTAGAAAGCCACTCATCACACTTCTCAAAGGTAACTGTTTACAATAATTTTGATAGAACCAAATTAAAATATTGACTTTTTAACTATAGTGGTACCTCTGTTGAATGTCCCCTCTCAACTCTTAGCACCATTTTATTCAGGATTACTGTGCCTAATATATATCTGACAAACATGTATAAATTAAAATACAGGTAAAATACTGAAGGACAGTATTGGTAAGTAAACATACTGCTCTGTACTGTTGATCTGTATTAATGTTTTACATGGACCTAAGAACAATGACAACATACATCTATATAACGCCTATCTATATTATCTATACGTAGCAGATATCCATCAATATTACACCAATATGGTGATATATATAAAAAAGCAGTTTCCAATATTACACAGCATGCTGAACAAATTAGGCATATCAATTAAATCTTTTCCCCAGATAATTTTTTTTGTTTTGCTGGTTTAAACAGCAAGATTAGCACATTTTTGGCTATATAAGGTCAAGGAAATGGAAGCCAGATTCTTTCCAAAAAAGTAGGGGCAGCCCACCTGGGCTTGTCTGAGTGGTCAGTGAACCCATGACCCTTGGATTACAGACTGAATGGTATACTAACTACACTACCACCACTCACACCAAAATTAATTTTAAAAAATGGACTCGATTATATTAAATCTTTATCAAGAACATTTGGGATTTCTGTTTAAACTGCTGAGCTTTTCTCTTCTCATACTTTTTCTGGCATAGACAAAATTTGGGGCTTTATAATGGTATCATTTTTAAAGGTTTGTTCAATGAAACATTCTTCATGTTGACAAGATGTTTAGCTCTGACTCTAATCTTGGTCTGGTCTTACTCATTTCCAAACACTTGTACTTCAGACCAAGTAGAACTAGGGGACACAGTGAAACATACATCATAATCAGTTGGACCAAGAAATAATTAGCACCACTACAGGTGGGCTGGATACAGAGTGGCTAGGTTTTGATCACAGGTCCCCCGAAAATAAATAGTTATTGTACTCTTAAAAACCAGTTACAGTGAGGATGGCATTCCACAAATACCTTCCACATTTCTCATCTACTCCTTTCTAGAAGTATTATATGGAGCCACACAATGAGTACTGCCATTCTGTCAGTGTAAAGAAAGAAGCAATTATCTCTCCTATTTTTTTCTGTACATACTTCAATATTCCAGTTCTCATTCATAAACTGAACTGGAATCTTTTTAAAATTAGTTTTGTTAGAGAAATAAAATCTAACTGCATGACTGATACTCCTCCAATTGCTCATTACTGTACATAAATTCTAATGGTTGAAATTCACCACAGAAATGATCATCTATTTGGCACACACCCTAATAAACTTTTGAGTAAACTCAAACATGCAAGAAATGGGCATTTTGACATGAACCAGCCTTCACAATGGAACATTATTTAACTACCCTTTTCTTGTTAAGAACTACCTGCATTAATAGAGCTATTTGTGGCAAATAATTCAAATTGATAGACCTGTTATTTTATTGTCAAGCTAATATCAAGAATGTGTTATATAGCTGTCTTAATATCATATGTATTGTATAACCATCTTAATATCATATATGTATTGTATAGCCATCTTAATATCATGTATGTATTGTATAGCCATCTTAATATCATATATGTATTGCAAAGCCATCTTAATATCATGTATGTATTGTATCATCCTTATATCAGTATGTATTTTATGTATAGCCATCTTAATATCAGTATGTATTGTATAGACATCTTAATATCATGTATATATTTTATAGCCATCTTAATATCAGTATGTATTGTATAACCATCTTAATATCAGTATGTATTATATAGCCATCTTAATATCATGATATGAATTGTATAGCCATCTTAATATCACATGTATTGTAGTCATCCTAATATCATATTAAGTACTATATAGCCATTTTATTAAGTTATGTATTGTATAGCTATCTTAATATCACATGTATTGTAGTCAACCTTATATCATATTAAGTACTATATAGCCATTTTATTAAGTTATGTATTGTATAGCTATCTTAATATCACATGTATTGTAGTCAACCTTATATCATATGTATTGTACAGGCATCTTAATATCATTTGTATTGTCTCATATGTACTGCATAGCCATCCCAATATCACATGTATTGTATTGTCTAGTCAACCAAATATCATGTATTGACAGTTATTCCATCATATCTTTTCTTATGAGCTAGCAACAAGCAAGGGAAGCGGGGGGGGGACCAAAGTCAGTTTCGAACAGTATGCCATAACATCTTGCAATGGCCCTTCTAATATCATGTGCATTGTATAGCCATCCTAACATCATGTTATATATATATATATATATATATATATATATATATATATATATATATATATATATATATATATATATATATATATATATATATATATATTGTATAGCCATCTTAATAATCATATATGTACATGTATTGTATAGCCATTTTAATAATCATATATGTACACATACTGTATAGCCATTGTAATAATCATATATGTACACATACTGTGTAGCCATTGTAATAATCATATATGTACACATACTGTATAGCCATTGTAATAATCATATATGTATACATACTGTATAGCCATCTTAATAATCATATGTACACATACTGTATAGCCATCTTAATAATCATATATGTATACATACTGTATAGCCATTGTAATAATCATATATGTATACATACTGTATAGCCATCTTAATAATCATATATGTACACATACTGTATAGCCATCTTAATAATCATATATGTACACATACTGTATAGCCATTGTAATAATCATAATATTGTAATAATCATATATGTATACATACTGTATAGCCATCTTAATAATCATATATGTACACATACTGTATAGCCATCTTAATAATCATATATGTACACGTACTGTATAGCCATTGTAATAATCATATATGTATACATACTGTATAGCCATTGTAATAATAATATATGTACACATACTGTATAGCCATTGTAATAATCATATATGTATACATACTGTATAGCCATCTTAATAATCATATATGTACACATACTGTATAGCCATTGTAATAATAATATATGTACACATACTGTATAGCCATTGTAATAATCATATATGTATACATACTGTATAGCCATCTTAATAATCATATATGTACACATACTGTATAGCCATCTTAATAATCATATATGTACACATACTGTATAGCCATTGTAATAATAATATATGTACACATACTGTATAGCCATTGTAATAATCATATATGTATACATACTGTATAGCCATCTTAATAATCATATATGTACACATACTGTATAGCCATCTTAATAATCATATATGTACACATACTGTATAGCCATTGTAATAATCATATATGTACACATACTGTATAGCCATTGTAATAATCATATATGTATACATACTGTATAGCCATCTTAATAATCATATATGTACACATACTGTATAGCCATTGTAATAATCATATATGTACACATACTGTATAGCCATCTTAATAATCATATATGTACACATACTGTATAGCCATCTTAATAATCATATATGTATTGTATATCCATCTTAACATTATGTGTCATTCCAACAAACTTTAAAATGTTTTTTCTTTTTTTGTAAAATGTAAAGGTTAACTCTCTGAACATCAAAGTTTGTCAGCAGCCAATCTATTCTTTTCATGCAGTTGTAGTAGTCCCATATCTTGACCATCTTTGGTCAGTGATTGGCAATATCTGAGCACCAGAAATCTTGGGTTACCTCCTTGATGGATTCAAGTGGCATTATAGTTTATACATATGGTATAATTCTACCCAGGTAGTCTGTTAAAGTAGTAAACTTACAGTTAGGGCTGCCTTCCCATGGTTATCAAATTACTGCAACATGATATTGGTTTGGTGCTGCAATATGACAAGTTAAGGAGCCTAAAAGCCACCATCATCATATGCAACTGCTGTCAAAACGATGCATAAAGCTATCAAAGAGGTAAGCTTACTCTACTTCCAGAACTGTTGTGTGGATTTTACTGCTTTTTATTCAGGGAAGACAAATGTGATCTACATAACCCATACTAAAGTTTAAGGCTCTCACTGTTGTGTGCAACACTGCTGGTGTCCAAAGCAATACAAATTAAACCACCCCTTTTTCTGCTACATCATATTTTCTTCTTATTAAAAATCACCTGTTTATTGCTGAAGGACCAACTCATTTGGATTGTACTGCTTTTTATTCATGGAAGACAAATGTGATCTACATAACCCATACTAAAGTTGAAGGCTCTCAATTTACCCAATCCAGGACTGAGCAAATCCCATAGCAAGACATCAACCAGTAAAATTTTCCAAGTCTCTAGTCCAGGACAAGTGCTTTTAAAAAGGTTGGGCCAGTCCTTATTTTCATGCATTAGTCATTATATCTACCTTTATTTGGGATCATGCACTCCTTGCATACTGATAACTTGATTCTAGCCCCTTGTCATGTATACATTTACATCCTGTTACTGCTTGATTGCATATTGGGTTAAGGGACTAAATTATCCCAAATCAAAGCATATCAAAAAGAAAGCCAGTATGATCAATTAGCAGTGTTGTAAATATTACATGACTTTAATTTATATGTTCAAATTGTCCCCCCCCCCCAGCAAAATTAGAAATGGTTAATTGTTGATATCACCTTTGAATACTTAAGTCATTGACATGTGGGTTGTGAGATTTGTGCAGTCATGTGACTGACTGAAATTGGTGAGTTCCAGGTCAAATTTCATCAAAACCATTCTTTCAGCTAGTCTGTCAGTGGATTAAAACTATGACAAATGTTAAACTCATGATATCTGAGAAAATAAATCATATTCTTATCCATTTCATGCAGGTATACCTACATGAAAGGTCTTTTAAGTTTGCAAAGCGGTTAAATTCAAACTTTTATAATATAGCAGCACCTCATAGGATTTAAACTGGCCCTATCTGTTCATGGAAAGAGTCTGCATGATCAAACTGTTAATTATTGACTTTTTAAAAACTGGCATCCAACAAGATATACATGTTTAAAATAAGCTTTTCATTTGTGACCCTACAACAATCAAGGTTTGTGAAAATTTGACAATGAGGTAACTAGGGTTGTACATGTCTTTCATGATTTAACAAGTACCTGGTTAGGGTTTAATGGTGCAACAGGTACTATGGTGAAGTTGACCATCTAATGCTATTTCCCAACACTACAATAGGAGGCAACCAACTTGAGTAACTACTATTGCCATATCCCCAAAACACATCTAAACAAAAATCATAGGAAAACATAGGATAAATTTTTGTCTCAAACTTCTATTTACAAAAAATGTACCTGTGAGTATCACACCCTTGTTGATAAACAATTCATTCATAATTAGGATCATAATTATTGTTCTTATAAAAAGAAAAACACCAATTACATAAGGATGAGATTATCAATTTCAAGGGGAGGTGGAAGTCACAGCTCAGCTTGTATCCCAAAACACTTACCAGATACTTCAATCTTAAGGGGCAATAATAACCAGTACAGATAAGGAAAGGAAAAGATCATGGATTGGAGACATGAATATACTGCATTGCATTGCAATGTATGTATGTATGTATGTATGTATGTATGTATGTATGTATGTATGTATGTATGTATGTATGTATGTATGTATGTATGTATGTATGTATGTATGTATGTATGTATGTATGTATGTATGTATGTATGTATGTATGTATGTATGTATGTATGTATGTATGTATGTATGTATGTATGTATGTATGTATGTATGTATGTATGTATGTATGTATGTATGTATGTATGTATGTATGTATGTATGTATGTATGTATGTATGTATGTATGTATGTATGTATGTATGTATGTATGTATGTATGTATGTATGTATGTATGTATGTATGTATGTATGTATGTATGTATGTATGTATGTATGTATGTATGTATGTATGTATGTATGTATGTATGTATGTATGCATGCATGCATGCATGCATGCATGCATGCATGCATGTATGTATGTATGTATGTATGTGTATGTGTGTGTGTATACATGTATGTATACATGTATGTCTATGTTTTGATGAAAATAATACAAAATTGTAAAAAATGAGAATAGTTTCATATCAAACAATATAATGCATGTGATGTGTCAAATTTTGAAAACTTAAATGAATTGTTCTTTCAAGTTAACACAATAAAAGCAGAAAGGTCTGGAGAAGTTCAAGGATTATTTCTTTATTTCATCTCTGAACATAAAGGGGACTACATTTAAGCTTCAGTACATGGCATACATAAAATAAAACTGACCTGTGTTTATTCAAAAGCTGCACACATCAAATAATGGATTTTTTAAAGGAAGCTAATTGCAGCAAATTTTAGGCAAGTGAAATCGTTGACACACATTTATTTGGAAGGAATTTTATAAACAGTTACTTCTTATTGGTCAGGGAAATTTAAGGATGTACACTTTGGAAAACAATTTAGGGTCCACACTTTGCAAAATTCTTTAGTCATATTTTTCTTGAGAAGACTAAGTTGACTGCAGAGAAGCTAGAAAGCAGAGTTTCTTTGTGAACTACTAGAAACAGGCCAGAGAGCTGTCTTAAAAAGAAAGACAGGCTAGAGACAAGGACCTTGGAAAGAAAGTTTTTGTTTCCAATTTTTAATATGCTATTTCATTTGTTGTTTCATTTCCAAATGTGTTGATATATTATGATTCACGCATGTATTGTGAATTCATTTTGTAGGACTCTAGTTTTGTGCCATTTAATTCTTTGATTTTTCAATTAATAATTCATTGAGAGAATTGATGGATTGCATGTAATCAAAAATTCATGTGTATAGTTTCGTAGGGATTTCATGAATATAAGAATGTGTCATATTTCTTAGGATGCATGAACTGATTCATTTTGCTCTTGTGAGTTAAGGACAAGTTTATATTTATTTATGAGTTTGCAATATTTAAATGATTGTGCAAGTTACTATCTAGAATTAGTAGATACAATGCCATAAGTAACTGAGCATTAAACTGCATTGAATAGCCAAATGTAAGTCCTGCTGTAATGTCTTCTGGCCACATTTGTCAGTAGAAAGCAGGTGGAAATTTATGATGACTTAAAGCAGAGTGAATAAACTTCAAGCTAAGGACATTTGTATTAATCTAATAGTACCATAGGCAAGACATAGAATCTGTAAGGAGTTATTGGTTAAGATCACAATAGGTCAGAATCATGCAGTATGAATCCACTAAACTAAAATAGGTGTAGGGAACAAACACAATGAGTCATTTTTATATTACAACTACAACTTTGACTTCTGACCTTTTGACCCAAGAATCTAAAGGTTACTTTCTTACAGCAAGTGCAATAAAACTAAAGTTTGGCCAAGCAACATATTGTAGAACAAACTCTAAATGACCATGACCTTTGCCCTTCTTACCTCAAGAATCATTGGCCTCCTCCTTACCTAACATTCAAGCCAAACACCTTGTCAACAGTATATGACTGAATACCTAAGCTTTTTCATGGAAATACTTCTTAAGTTTCAACAATACTATGCCCATTGATCTCCCCCAACCCCATAATTTAATGGTATCCTTCACACCGAAACTGCAAGCCCTCCAAAACCTTCATAAATGTTGGACTCTAAAATATAGAATTATTATCTGAAACCTATTTTTCTTCACTCAGTCCCATAAACCACATTATTTAAACCCCTTAAATCATTAGGCCTTTCGGTATGCAAGAAATCCATACAGGTTATGAAAGGCAGCAATCTGGAATTAAACTTATTGTGCATCTTGCATCATTTTAATCATGATGACCAAAACCTTTGCTTAACCGTATAAAGAAGTCTCCTTAGGATTTTAAAACTAGGAGTCAAGGACTACTAATTTGATAAAAATAGGAGTCCCACCAGCAAAAGTTGCAGTCCGAACTAAGCCAAAAATCACATACTTTATTACACTTGGCTATGGTTGCATCCGAACTATCAGTTATAGCAACTTTAGAATCTCATTGAAATATTCATTTTTCCATTTAACTACAAATCACTTGTCTAAATATACAAAGAGCATTTGTGTCCATGTCTCTTGATTTGGAGTTCACAGACAATATTTATATGACAACAACAGGAAATCAATAACAGTGATTGCTTTGCCAATGTGGCAAATTGCAATTATGTTTTACATATGGGGACAAAATATACCATCTGGCCATATTTTTGTCTACAACATTTTTGGTTGATAAAAATGGTACAGTCTTGAGTTTGGAGTGGAGAAATACAAAGACACCATGACAGGAAGCTGCAAATTTGGATATAAAAATGCATTGAAATCAATTGTTACATAAAAAAATCTTTATTTCATATGGACCAATGGCCCTAAGGGTCAAAAACCCCTTTATGCTGATATCTGGCAAGGAAACTGGTAGGCAGCAATATAATCAAACTAGCCAGGCAACTGACCAGCTACAATCAACTGCCTCTGAGGGAGGAAATTTGAAATGACTACAGTAGACCACACAACAGTAATTTAAAAAAAACAACAGAAAAATAGTTTTGCTGCAATTTTAATGAAAACTGATTACTGTCCAAATACCCATAATTAAGTGTTTCCAAGATATGATATATCTACAGATTTTTCTTACTAAAGTTAAAAGCAATTCACAAAGGCATATGGCTATGTAATGCTTAACTAATAGCATCATGCATCAACCACTTTGAAAATAAGATCCCAAAATCAACAAGTCTTTCAGTTAACAGTGGAGCATGGGTGACTGGTTGAAAGTTATTATGTGGAAACAATCATGTTTACTGATATATGGACATGTGGATAATGTCACATAATACACTTTGCCTTTTGGCCCACACATACATTCCCTCTCTCAAAAAATGTTCTTGCTAAATTTTTATGAGTTACAGTATGGCTTTTCATGAATAATGTACAGTCGATATACAGCCAATTAGCATAATGGTTCCCATGTGAGAAGCAGGAAATCAGATCATCCTCTTCACAAAAAAACACATACTGTTGAAAATATTTCCCTGACTGCACATGCCTGGCTGCAGGAGAACAACATCGCTATGGAAACAAGGAACCCCCAAGAACGTAACCCAGCATCTATTTACATACACCTTTTAGCACCTGGCATTTAATAATCAGCAGAACATTTTTTTAAAAAAATTTTAAAAAACAGAAATAGGTGGGACAAGTCATAAATAAGAATCAGTTGTGGATCAAAAATGTGTAAAAAAAATGAACAAATTCTAATGTATCTGAGATTATAGTATGCTAAAACCTTATATTTCAACTTAAAATTAATATATTCTTAATATGTTTTAATAACTTCAATAACCATACAAAATCTCCAGAGATTTTTGAGAAAAATCTCCCTCCCCTATAATAATGTCCAACTATTCTTCTTTTGCTTTCTGACAATGGATCTTGAGACAATTTAAACTTTAGAGGTGAAGTATTGTACATCCTTAAAATTTGGCAATGACAATCAATCTTGGTTTTTAATGGAATGAAGACAAATATCTTTCACATCACAGGCTACCAAAGAAGCAGTTTAAAAGAAAATTTAGTTCAATTTATTCTTTGCTCATAGGTGTGCAAAAATAGCTGCAGTCTGCATGATGAGCATGGTTACCTGCAGAAAGGTGATCAGGGGACATAAAGACCCTAGGGTTTCTAAATATTGTTCTTAGTTGATTGAATGTGAGTGAGTAATAAAGATAAAGGGATAAAGAAGGAATCTGACATGAAACCAGTTTTATTGGAGATAGGATTCCACACTATTACACCTGAGGGTACTGAAAGGTGGACTGGTTCAGGAAACTTGGGCATTTAATCAATTTCATTGATTATTACTGAGATATGGATTATCTGTGTTGATCCTAGTTTTACCAACAGGCTATTATACCCAGACGTTGTTTAGTCTTCTGGACAATAAGAAATTGAATTGCAAACTCATAAAGTCAACCAGAGATTAACAAGGCAGGATGCCATTCATTGAGGATAAAAATATGAAAACCTTTTTTTTTCTCTATATTCATATTTTAGGGAACTATATCTCCAGCCAAGCTGCATTTAAAACAATTTACTGTATATATCCTAGCTTAAAAGACAAGTCCAGATACCAACTATACAGACCCAAACCTGATGATTTTAAGGTGTGAAATCTAAGTTTAAAATGAGAAAAATTAGATACATGCATGAAAGGGGTTACAAATCTGTCTTGCTTATAAATTACTTTAAACTTTTCTAAGAAATCTTTTGTAAATGGAAAATGTAAATTTGGATGCAAAGATCATATAGAACACTTTGACAGTGATTTCAAACTTACTATCAGATAATTTCAATTCTGTGCATATACTTGCAAATTCTTCAATGGAATATTCTTATCACATGCATATTGGCATGCTTATTTTGTAGAGGAATATTCTCAAAAACCACATGTATACTGGCATACATATTCCATTAGTGGGTTTGAACTTGTTCTCTTGCTGACAAATTTGTCATTCTTTAGTTTAATGGTTTTTTTTGCACTATAATTGTTGTTTTCTTTTCTCACAATGGATTTTAAGGCAATTTACATCTTGGTGGTGAAGTAAGGTACATCCTCAAAACAGGTCAATGATTAATCCTCAATCTGGGTTTCAAATGGAGGAAGACAAACATCTACAATATCAAAGACTATATAAAAGGTCCTGTAAAAACTGCCTTAGGGTAAAAAAAATTAAGATCAATTTACACACAGTTCATAAAGAAGTGTGAAAAAATAAATTGCAGGAGTAGGGTCACCGGAGTAGGGTGATCATGATGATGAATTACAGGACACACAAGCCCTAGGGTTTCTAGGAATTGTTCTTAGTCTATTGAATTTGGGAAAAAGAAAAAGATAAGGGAGGAATTTGAAAAGAAAACAATCTGCCCTAGCAGAGATAGGAGCCTGGAGTCCAGGCTATTTCTTCCTTGTCTGATGAACTGTAGGCTAGCCCCGAGATTTAATGGAGTCTATAAACCATGGGTGATGAATAGTGGGCTATCCAGGGGCATGGGGGCTAGTGTCATTTAAAACCTTCTGTAGATCAGGATTATTATTCTTGATGGTGTTTTTTTAAGGTGCTATTTGTGCAGTGTCACACCTCAATTTTAGTGTTGCTACCAATAGGTGGGAATTGAATCTAGCTGGATATGCAAATAAATAAAAACAACCCCATTAACTATCACTGGATAGGTTGGGTTGGCAGGGCATTACAAGCTTAGCAACCTACTTTCTGCCTTCTGGCTGAGGTGAAAACAATTGCTTAGTAACAGTATGGTAGCATTAATTAAATATTTTATGGAAGTAATTGTACACTTTTCCTTAAACCTATTTTTCTTCAGTAAACCTTATCAAAATCTGAAATCTTTCCTCAGTACTACCCATGATCCTGATTATTTTTCTTAATTAAAAGTTCAAATTATTTTATATTTATTCATAATTATTATTCATATTTATTAGTTATTATTTTATATTTATTCATTATTATTATTTGATCAATAAGTATGAAAAGTTTTATCCACACTAAGCTTATAATATTGGGGGATGGGCACCAGACCAATACTTAGAAAAAAAAACTAAAAAGTATTTTGTTTGTTTACCCAAGTTTTTGTAAGTGTTTCTAGATTTTTTTACACAAGTTTTTTTTTAATTTGATTGTGGTATTTTTATCCCTAGTGTTTCTAAACGGTTAATTTTCCTGATCAGATTTTTTTCACCAGTTTAGGAGCCCTCACCTTTTCTTTTCTTCAGTGAACGATGCCAAATGTCCCCCATGCCTGTGCATGTTATATGTATTTTGCTATTCTCCCAAGTTTTATACAAGCATACTACTGTATCATGATACAAACTTTAAATTTCCAATATCTGTTTAGTAATTTTTATTCCATTTTTGAATTTTGCATAAGAAAGGGTGTGCTAATAGCTGACAGCCACTAGAAAAATGGTGGTTGTTTTCACCTAGGCAGTCATTTCTGTGTGCTATAAATGCATGGATGTGATAAAGTGTCTGGATTCCCTGCCCAATTAAAATACAAACACAACCCCATTAACTATAACTGGATATGCAATTAAAATACAAACAACCACATTAACTATAACAGGATATAAAATTAAAATACAAACAACCCTATTAACTATAAAACTTATGGCTTTACATCCAGATGCTACTTCATTGAAAGAAAAGAAAGAAAGAAAAGATAAAAGCGCCACTTCCAGGATTAAATGCTTAATTAAAGCAGTATATTGCCTTTCAAAGTGATGTATAGTTTGAACTTTCTCTAAGAGCTGCCATTTGAAAGACTTCAGTTTATGGTACTGTATTATCAGTGGTCAAAACTGTCTATAGTATATATATACCCTGTTCCCAAATTTACAAAAGTACTAGGGTGCACATTTGCCACACTTAGCAATTAGATAGCTAGGTAGAGAAAGATTAGAGGCTCAGAATGGGGATGAATGCACCATATTTGATTTTTCCAGCAATCAAAATTTCCCTACCTCTGGGTAAAATCAAAAAGTGGGGACCAAGATCTCAGATGACTGATGCATGCACCAGAAAGCAATCAAAATCACTTTTCAAGACCACCAGTGGATTTCATTACCAATATTGAGTGAAAAATACCACTGGAAAATTCATTACTTCTGAATCATGCCTTGTTAGGCTCCAGATTTAAACCAGGACCACTCAGCTTGATATCTGCTTGACTGCTGTTTATTATAGATCAATTAATTGATATTGACTATCAACCCTTACCAATCTAGGTAATAAGACCACCAATAAAACAATATTACCCTGTGCATTATCTAATAACTAGGACTGCAACCATGATGTAAATCACAATAATTTCTGACATTAGCCTTCAGCAATACTGATACTGTGGTCACACAAATATACTATCATTTATAGACTCCATACTAGTTTTTCTAATTAAAGATCACTACACAATAAACATGTATTGAACAATACAACCTTTAAAGTAATTGCTAATACTGTTACCATGACATTAAATTTCAAACTTTTCTTTCTTTCAGATACATTGTCATTTAAATCTATACACATATAATACAACCTAAAATCAGCTGATTAGAAATTAAAGAAGCACTTGTCATTTCTTCAGTTCATGAAGGAAACTGACACTAATGTCTGTACTTGCTTGACTGAAATAAAAAGGATGACACACTCTCAAGTATCTCAGTTGAGTCAACACAACAAAACAATCTAACAATTTGAACACTAAGTGTACCAGCTTACAGTGAACATGCACATATGTAACACTTGTTAATGGCTGATTTTGCTAGCAGGATGCCCAGACAAAAGCAAGATAGATTTAGGCATAACAGGATGCTCAGATGTGAATAAGACAGATTCAAGTAAAACACAATGACAGGATGCCCAGATAAGAATCTGGCATGACAGTATGCCCAGAAAAGAAGACATTTAGGCAGGACAGGATGCCCTGATAAAAAAAAAATTCAGGCATGTGCCTGCCCAGATAAGAAGACAGATTCTGGCATGATGGGAAGCCCAGATAAGACAGATTCAGGAATGTGTCCAGATAAGACACATTCAGGATTAGAGGATGTCCAGATAAGAAATATATGATAGATGATAAAAACTAGCACTTTGAAGAAAGAAAAAGAAGAGCAGGAAAATACACTTGTAACATTTTACTAAAATGAACCCCACAATTGTTGTTTTTGGGTGTAATGCCATTTTTCAGCACACAATAGGCTATTCATGGTGGCCAGTATTAATGGTGGAGGAAGAAACTGGAAGGAAAGAAAGAACCACCGACCTAGGAAACTACTGGCAAGCTTTCATATCAACATTCACTGAATCCTAGACTGAACTAATGCAGACAGAGGTGAGATGGCAGTGATCCATAACAGACAGTGCTTTAGACCACTGGGGCTAGTGCCCAACCGACAATGAACCATCACAGACATACACCATTCCCTGGATGACTTATGCCTGACAACTTGGGAACACCTTATAACACAGAACAGGCATGGATCCCATTTTTTAAACCAGAAAATACCAAACTTTTATTCCTATTTGTTGAACTGGACAAAACTCATCAGTTTAAGTAAGGGCAACAATTTTTTAGACCAGTATTAAAAGTACTCCACCTTTTTGACACCAGGGCCTCAGCAGAAAACTTAAGCAACTTAGGGTACTTAATGGCTAGAGCTGTAATATGCAATGTATGATTTTGTTGATTTAGATCACATGATTACCTGAAGATATACTATGAAAGTAGGCCATTGACATTTTGTACATCAATGCATAAAATTGCTTGAGCTATTATGGATGGCCATTCAAAATCAATACCCAAACGGCCACATGCCGGCTGGTTGCAGGTTGGATAGTACTGTTTTATACCAAACCTTTGTTTTGTGTTATTCAGCAAAATGTAACATTGGGGTGCATCAGTTTTCCTATTAACAACAACTTTTGTGTGTCAAACTCAGATAAGAGTATTTGACAAATGGGTTGAAAAACACAAGGTGGTCGGGATGTTACAACATGTCTGCAACATGATGCCCAGTGCTAGACTTCACTCTAAACTGCCACACTGCAGACATCATAATGATCTGACTGAAAAATTGTTCATGTTAAGTGCAAAAGTCCAAATCACACTTTCACCCTAACTTTTGCCAAATTATTATAAGGTCCACAAATTCTACATCTCAAAATGCTCAACCCAAGTGCTGTATTGCATCACTCTAATATTCCATAAGTCAATCCATAAAAGACCTTTTTGCTTAATATTTGGCACCATTTTCATTAAAAATACTGATTAGTCTTCTACCTAACATGATATCAATATAATGAAGGTGCAACAGTTTCAGATTAAAATATAGCTTATTTACCTTTGCTATAAACAGATTAGAAATTACTTGTAGATATATTTTGAAAATTGAACATTGTCACATGTTCTCTAGGTTTCATTAAACTGGATGATCCCAGATGGTCATGCTCTCATCCACCAAAAAATTATACAAGAACAAAGGTGACAAGTCAAGATGCACAGGATCTCACTAAGCAGGCAAGCTTAGATTTAGCATATGGCTGTATACACATATTTGTATTTTGAAATGCAAGATACCTATATGAAATTATAAACTGGCCCCTACAAACAAGATAAATTATAAATTGACAACAATAAACCTGATTGCCAATGTATAAACATAAAATTATAAGTTGACACCTACAAAGTTGATAAATTGTAAACTGACACCTATAAACTTCATTACTTCTTGTGCATCAAAAAGACAGCCAACATACATTTGACACAAGAAGCTGAAAATAACATTCCTGCATTTGGTAACCATAACCAAAAAACAGGTTTTATGAATTCTGCCATGGAGTTTAGATGGAAACTTTTGCAAAGAGACTCGAGGACAGACAGACAAACGTGATAATATCCCTGATGTGAAAGCAGGAGGTAGGATAAAAGGAAGGTTTTTAAACATGCGAATGCTGTTTAATTTTAAACAATGGGTCTAAACCAATGGTTCCCAACCTTTTTTCTTCTTTTTTATGACTCTAAAAAATGGCTTTTCTGCATCTCACAACCCAGTTTTCTGTATGTTGATAAGTTTTGCCAACGTAATTAAAAAATCCTGGCAACCCTCCACAACTTCCTACAGACCTTAAATTGGGAATTACTGTGGTTCCTCTTACCTTTCACACCAAATCTTAATTATTTAGTCATTAACACTGGGATTTGTAAGAGCCTCAAAAAGTTTGAATGTGCCACCAGTGAAGTGGCCACCCTATGTCACCACATCATCATAGCAAAATTTCAATTTTTTAATATTGAATTGGTTCTGACCATACACCCCAACAATAAAGTCCAGGTATTTAAAATTTGGTTGGAAGGGTCAGAGGGAATTTGGACTTTCTGGACATTAACTTGAAATGATATATTGAAATAATTTGCTTAGACCTGAGCATTAATAGGATAGATCTTAGTGTCAACTTCTAACACTATGCATGACACCGAACATTAGCATGAAATAATGCACATGGATCTGAACATTAACAGAGGAAGGAAGCAAAACTATGTTCTACTTGTACATCTATAAAAGTTACTACATATTACCCATCTTGTTCTAAACCAAAAAACCTAAGCTATTCAGCACTTTGCACCAGTGTCATACCCACAAAAGGACCTCACTATTATGCCATTACCTTTGTTTTTTTTTTATTTTGTTAATCTGACATTATTCATAGTTACATATCAAGGATTTGAGTCATAAAACTAATAAAGTATCTAAATCACAGAATTAAAAATAACTTTACTTGTGACATGAGTAAGTTAGAAAGCCTGCCAGTAGCTTCTCGTGGGTAGGTGGTTCTTCCTGGGGTTTTCCTCCACCATTAATACTGGCTGCCATGTATAGCCTATCTTGTGCTGAAAAATGGTGTTAATCCCTACAACAACAACTTGTGACAAAACTCATATTATTCAAAAGTCACAAATTAAAAGTCCTATAATAATTGAAAATACTATAATATGAATTTAAAGTCTTGTATTAATCAAACAACACAGGTCCTATATTAATCAAAAATATTATAATATGAATTAAAAGTCTTAAATTACCTCTTCTAAAGACCCTGGACTATCTCCACTATTTGTTTCTTGTGATTTCTTCATATTCTTTTCCTTTCTAGAGTTATATTCATCATGTAGGTTCTCTTTCTTTATCGGCAATTTTATCTCTGACTTAAAACAGACATGTTCTTTTTCCTCCTTTACCCCAGTGTGGGTAACATCACCCTCGGGGTCGACCTGTGTGGAATCAGGACTTGCAAGATCTTTCATCTTTTTACTCCCAAGCTCTTCTAAGCCCCCCACCTTGCACTCTAAAACTCTGTCAGTTGTGAAAGTGAACAGTCTGAATTACATTAAAAGCATTAATGATGCCTCATCCCCTGGTGTGTGTTTACAACATGCCAAGGAAGACTGAAGTAAAGCTAATGTTGATTTTTTTCCCCAAGCAACATTAACATTCCCTGTGTCTTGCATACTTTCCAATCTACTGTGTTCAAATACCCACTGGTCAAAATCACTCAACCATGCTCAATATTTTAGTCTCCATGAATGAAAGCTATAAATCACTTCATCTTTTGAAATTTCCTCCACTTAATGTCATGGAAATGAAGTTTAACAGATACACAGTTTACATCCTTTTTCTGTTCTGAAAAGCACAAAACCACCAGTTTTAAAATAAATTAAAAAATCTGAAATATCTCCAGTTTTCTTTGTTGTGCAGTCTACATTCCTATAGATCCAGCCTGTAAGACCTTTTCTCCACTTACACACAGGCCATCTGCTACACAAAGCAATTTAGCTATTTGAAACCAGTGCCAAATGTTCTGATTGGTCATTGTGTGCATAGCCAGCCAATCAAAATCTTTGGGGAGAATTATAAAGGATAAAAAACACCTGGCACTAATTTGGCCTTTGATGAGGTAAATATCTTTACCTAGTGTTTGCTTAGAGTTACCAAGCTGTTACTAATCCCTAGCACTCCTGGGTCCCTGAGCAGATTTTTTTGAAGAGTAAACAATAAACTGACAGGTGAAATGTCGCCAAAGTAATCAATTAGTCTGATGTTAGTTAACACCGGTGCCTAATTACATGTCTAATTACATTAAGTGTAGCCCCAGGCAAGGAAATGGATCTTTGGTTATTTTCTGGGGATGTTATTAAATTGGTGGTAATAAATTGTATCAAGGAAAAGCTATTCATTGGGTAAAAGAAAATCTGAAAATTTGAAATTGAAAATGTTATGAATCTGTCACCATGGAAACAGCAAATCAGAAGTGGGATATTACAGTGGAAGCTTGAAAAGATGGTCTATTACCTTATTCACAGTGAATTTATATCATTATAAAACTTCATGATTAGTTCTTTTGGATATACAGTAATAACAATAGTAATAAATACACTCCATTGGATATACAGTAATAACAATAACAATAAATAACAGTAATAAAATGCTTAAATTTTATGTTTATTATGAATTGAACTTTTCAATAAAAAGAACTCAATTTTACAAACAATGTGGTGGGTGTCAGTTTACAAATTATTTTTAAAAAGTTGTTATTCACTTTCTGTACAGTCTGTAAGAAATCACCATAATTAATTTCAGAAATGAAATGTGTCAAATCCAAAGATAAATGGTTTAAGAGTTGTGATTTGCATATGTGATTTAGATTGTTAGTTCCATATAAATTAAGTGTTAATACCAAATTATCAAATATGATGGATGACATCTTTCTTATGCATAAGTTAAAACAATGTTGAGCATTGTTACATTTAAATGAATACCTGCTCTATTATGTTTGTGATGCCTCTCTCTCTCTCTCTCTCTCTCTCTCTCTCTCTCTCTCTCTCTCTCTCTCTCTCTCTCTCTCTCTCTCTCTCTCACACACACACACAAAACATCTTTTGCAACATAGGCATCAAAACATGTTACCACCATACTTATGGACAGGTCAAACTGACCTATTTTAATGGTAATTGTACAGTTCACTAAAATCTTCATCAGCTTTCTTTACTTTGGCATTACATAATAAATTCATACATGCTTGTCCAACAAATAGCATATTATATTTAAAAGTCACTCTCCCAAGTATTTTTTTAAAGAGGTCATAAGGTCTCAGTGGTCAAGGCACTGAATTTGTGACCAAAAGAAGTGTTTATTTCCACCAATATGTGTCCTTTGCTACTGTACTTAACTCAACCTGCCTCAGTAAGGTTTAACCTTCAAAGTGTTGTTGTACTGCAAAATTACAAAATAAATGCAGTTTTTGGACTGACCCATCTACAATTATAGGAAATGATAAAAATTGTGATGAAAACTATTAATGCATCAAAATCAGATCACAGTACCCTAGTTAAAAGTTTGCTTTAGTCTATAGGAAACATTGCATCACATTTTCTTGAATGTGTAAGTTTCCTCTCTGGCACACTCTAGTGGAATCCATATGGTGTATAAAAAGATCTCCAAAACAACAAAATAAAAAAAATCGTTATAGTTGACTTCAGACCAACTTAAGCAAATCCCATGCATACATAGTGTTAGAAAAATAGAGATAAATGGAAATATGTATGGTAATCATTGGAGCATTATGAGTTTGTAGCTTTGACCTATTTTTGACCATGGTGACTATTACCTTCCATGATGAATCCATCAAGTTAAATTTCTGTACAAATAATGGAATCAGAGAAACTTAGGTAAGTGTTGGAATGCAATGCAGATGCTTGCATTGCCAACACTGTAAAAGAAAGTTGTTTCTTTGTCACATCTATGTTCTTAATACAAAACAAAAATGGCCATAAAATTGTGCTGCGAATAAAATACATTTCAACAAAAAATAAATGCTGTCTCTTGGTGGCAGGTATTTTAAATTAACCTAACAGCAGTTTATCATTATAAAGTCCCTCATAATACCACTACCCTCTTATAATTTTAGTATGGTGGTCTTTTGCAATAATCCCCTTATACCACTATCCCTTTAAAAATGCAGTTATGTTGGTCTCACACTATAACCCCTTATACCACTATCCCTCTAATAATGTAGATATGTTGGTCTCACACTATAACCCCCTTATACCACTATCCCTCTAATAATGCAGGTATGTTGGTTTCACACTATAACCCCTTCCCTTATACCAATATCCCTCTAATAATGCAGGTATGTTGGTCTCACACTATAACCTCCTTATACCACTATCCCTCTAATAATGCAGGTATGATGGTCTCACACTATAACCCTCTTATACCATTATAATCTCCTTATACTACTATCCCACTTACAACATAGATATGGCTTTGGTGCTGGTTAATTGGCTTTTGTCAATTTAAAAAAAAAAACAACAATTATATTGTTTTTAACATATATGCATCCTATATCTTTGTGTTTAGATCATTATCATGATAAAGCCATGTTAAAATATCCCTAACTATAGAAATAAGTTTCCAATGCAGATCATTCATATGTTTCCAATGAATTGTGTTGTAAAGAAAACATGGCATAATCAGCACCCAATAAATATTAGTCTGGTGTTTAATAGTCTTCTGCAACTTGTGTCTTGAATCCATTTTTGATCTTTGAGTTTTTAATCCAAAACACTGATAGGATTTTATCAAAATCCAAATGCAAGCCAGCCATGAAGTTTGACAATTGTAGATGGTGGACAATCTGAGATATCATCATGAAATTGACCAAATGGACAAAACATTATGGAAGGCATGTAAAAATGACCTAGGTTATAGGAGCAAGTTATGCTAAAGAATAATATTACAAAGAAACTGCCATACTAGTTCCACCTGGTGGAAGCACAAGCACTATTGTATTAGTTCCACCTGTCGGAATAAATTGGGAATACTGTATTAGTTTTACCTATTGGAAGCACATTAGCATAAGTACTACTGTATTAGTTCACACCTGTTGGAAGGAAATTATGAGGACTACTGTTATAGTTCCACCTGTCAGAATAAATTACAATGAGGACTACTGTACTAGTTCCAACTGCTGGAAGTACATCATTATGAGGACTACTAGTACTAGTGCTAATAGTACTAATGTACTAGTTCCAACTGCTGGAAGCAAATTATAATGAGGACTACTGTACTAGTTCCACCTGTCAGAATAAATTATAATGAGGACCACTGTAGTAGTTCCAACTGTTGGAAGCAAATTATGAGGACTACTGTACTAGTTCCACTTGTTGGAAGTACATTATGAGGACAACAGTACTATTTCCAAAAATGTTGGAATTACATTATAGTCTGGTCTCAAAGCAAATTATAACAAGGACTACTGTGATAGTTCACATGTTGGAACCACATTATATTAATTACTGCTGCATTAAATTCACTTGTTTGAAGCACATTATAATGAACAATACTATAAAAAGCCACCCATTGGAAGCACATATTGAGGACTACTGCACTTGTTCCACTTGTTAAAAAGCACATTATAATAAGAAATACTCCGAGTTCCAACTTTTGAAGCATATTACAATGAAAACCAATGTACCAGATCTACCTATCAGAAGTACATTTTTGCAAGGAAAAACTATATCCACCTGATATTATGAAGCTACTGTACTAGATCTAACTTGTGGAAGCACATTATAATACTACTGTAATATATCCACCTGCTGGTCATAAATTATGAGAACACTGTACTTAGATTCACTCAATAAAAGCATATTATAATTAGACTACTGTGCAAGATCCAATCATCAGAAGCAGAAAATGAGAAATTTATGAGATCCACCTGTCAGAAGCACATTATAATAAGATACTGTGAGATCCACCTGTCAGAAGCACATTATAATGAGATACTGTGAGATCCACCTGTCAGAAGCACATTATAATGAGATACTGTGAGATCCATCTGTCAGAAGCACATTATAATGAGATACTGTGAGATCCACCTGTCAGAAGCACATTATAATGAGATACTGTGAGATCCACCTGTCAGAAGCACATTATAATGAGAAACTATACAATATCCACCTGTCAGAAGCACATTATAATGAGATACTGTGAGATCCACCTGTCAGAAGCACATTATAATGAGAAACTGTACAATATCCACCTGTCAGAAGCACATTATAATGAGATACTGTGAGATCCACCTGTCAGAAGCAAATTATAATGAGAAACTGTACAATATCCACCTGTCAGAAGCACATTATAATGAGATACTGTGAGATCCACCTGTCAGAAGCACATTATAATGAGAAACTGTACCATATCCACCTGTCAGAAGCACATTAAGAAGGACTATTGTTGAGATCCACCTGTTGTACACATTTTATAATGAGGCACTAGTGTTCAAGATCCACCTGTCCTATACATATTACAATCAGGGCTTACTGTTCCAAATTCACCTGTTGTACAGGTATTATGAGGAACTACTGTAATAGATGCACCTGTTTGGAAAGAAATTTACAAATCACCAAGTAACACCTATCTACCAGTATTTTAAATTAATCATTGTTTATTATATATTCAAATGGAAAGCAAAGTAATCTCTACCAGTTACAAAGGGCATCTTATGTATTGACACCTCAAGTGTAAAGTTTATCTATCTCCAAGTCAACTCACAGCTATGCACACAAATGGTTTTTACCAGGTGTACAAATTCAACAACTTCAATATTGTTCATCACCAGTGCATCCCCCAGGAGTGTAAAAGTAAGGGTAAAAAAAACGTTGGTGTCTGTCTGTCTCTCTCTCTCTCCCTCTCTCTCTCTCTCTCTCTCTCTCTCTCTCTCTCTCTCTCTCTCTCTCTCTCTCTCTCTCTCACACACACACACACACACACACACAAATAAACCGCCAGGCACAATTAACACAAAAGCATTTTCCATTCAAAGGATTCTTTTATTAGTTGATTTTCCTTTTAAAGTCGTATTTTTAAGTCTCTTTATAATTTCCGTAGCAATATTATAGACCAACACATTATATATAAGCCATTACAAAACTCCATATATATCTTATTAACAAAATTACAGTTAATTTACAGCCTGTCATAAAATGTGTACTATCATCGGTTTCATTGTACATCATCCTAAAACACATTTATCCAAAAATCAGATGCTATTGATTCATCTTCTCTTTAACAAGTTACACTTGAACTTTTAATCTTTCTTTCGTTGCAGCAAAGTTAGCAACATCTGCAACAACCCCTTGAATTAGTAATCCAAATAATGAATTTGTCTCTGCAATAACTTATTTCTTTGTTCTGAAAGAATGTTTTAGGTAATAATGTGTTCAAAAGATATCTTGTGGTGATCAAGAGCAGATTTTCAAAATTCTCAAACTATGATGTCACAAAAAGGATTATTCACTTGTGTAGTCTTTGCAATCACAAAGTGACACGATAATCCCAATGCCTTGGATGTGCCATACTCTAGTCAATGGAATATTTTATTGTTTTTCATTAGAGTCAGATCCACATTTACTCTTTTGTGTTCTACTTCTTTCATTTCTTTATTAATGATTTTTAGTGCACGATGTTTTCATCTCAGATCACATTTTAGTGCAACAAGAATTAAGGTTAAACATCTGGACATCTTGCTGAACATGATAGAATCATGTGAGAGCTGTCGAGATCAGGGGAAGCTACTCTGTCATAATATTGCCTAATGGTAGTCTGGTTCTCTGCTCTGTATGCTCAGTATTACAGTGTGCAACACAAAGAACATACAAAACTGGAAACTGGAAGAAGTATTCACGATGCCATCCCTAATGATGAATAATCGAAGTATACACAATTCCATGTCTAATGCAATGCGTTGGATATTAAAAAAATCGTGATTATATTTTCCAAATCCTTTTCGTCAAAAAAACGCACAGCAAAAATTTCTGTGTGTCAATTTTCTTCAGTGTGCGCCCTGACGAACAACTGAGCATAAAGAAAAACATTGTTCATCACTTTTGTGTACAGAAGTACAAAAATGTTATACAAAAGCTTGGTCAATTATGAATAAAATCAGCTGCAAGTGTAAACATTTTGTACAAAATTCTAAGCTTGGTCAAATCATGTTAAATTAAAAAGAGGAACTTTTGTTCTGTTGTGTGAAGATCATATCGTTCTTGCAAATAACAGGGATGGTGAAGACAAAATAATTGATGTAGGCTACAGTTACAATACTGAGTGACAGGAAGACAAAGTGGTTGACCTAGTTTACAGTTAAGTGTATGATTATATCCAGATTGAAGAATGTATTGGCAACAGTATCAAAGAAGCCCACCTAAACCTCCATGGTGAAATTTAGTCACTGAAGCAAAAAAAATGTGGTCATGTTGACCTACTTTTGTTATAATGGTATGGTGCTCATCAGGATGAATGCACATATTAAGTATCATGCCTTTACAATCAGTAGTGTCCCAGAAACCTGTCTAGCATGAAAGTGAACATATCCTAGGTTTGTGAAAAGTAGGTCACAGTGACTGATATGGTTTGGTTGTTAACCCTTTCATCACAGCAAACCGCATATGCGGTCCAGGGGACGTAGTGTGTCAACACTATGGACCGACTTTTCGGTCTGGGGCAGTGTTCTTTGTTAACGTTATAGTACCCGACTAAATATCTTTCGGAATACCTCAAATAACTTCCATCTGGTAATGTAGATGTTATATTTGGATTATCTCGTGAGTTTAGCTTGTATACAACTAGAAATAACGAACAAAGTAGGAACTTTTAACGTGTTTTCCGAATGCTGAAATTTGTATCCAAAATGGCGGCGTTTGAAGGATTTTTTTTTTAGTGGAGAGTTTTCGGAGGATTTAAATAATTTTGACCTGATAAATTTGTTTGACAATGAGGGAAGACGTATGGAGAGACAATGGAATGCACTTGTGGGTGACAGTGATGACAATGAAGATGACTTTGAAGGTTTTGAACCAGAGGAATTGTACGCTCCACGTGGTTTTTTTTTTTGGACGAAGCCCGAAAACCAAAGAGATTTGTTTCAGTTTTCTGACAGAGTTGGGCCCACCCGAGAGTTATATGGCTTCAGGAAGCTTCTGATTATTTTCAAATATTCTATTCAGATGAAGTTTTTGGAAAAACTGTCCGTTTAACGAACTTCAATGCGATGATCAAACGTGGCAGAGGCGATATAGGTCACTTAGGTGTGTGGACAGATCTCACCTTGGAGATCATTTTGGTTAATTTTATAGAATTTTATATATTATGGACACCATGAAAGAAAGACTTGTGTTGCTACTATGATTATTCACTAGTACATCTAGGGTCAATTGAACAAGTTTTGAGAACATTCTAAGTTTTCTAAGAGGTAATAAAATAATTGTATTTTACCTGTTGTTACCTGTTTGTACCTGCATTTTAACAGTTGTAATATATATGCACATTTTATTGAATTAGTCATAAAATTTGATTTTTAACCTTGATTTTGACACCTAATCCAGCCAGATATCTTTAACATTGGCAAAGTTATGTTGTTTCAAAGTCCACAAGTCATTTTGCTTTACAATTCCAAAGTTACTTAGTGTTGAGGACTCTATGCCTACAAATCACTTAGTGATGAAAGGGTTAATAACTCTTTAGTGTCCATGCAAAAATCTCTTTTCATGACTGTATAAGTAATACTGTACTCATTTCCTGACTTTACAAGCAATACTGTACTCATTTCATGACTGTATAAGTAATACTATACTCATTTCATGACTGTATAAGTAATACTGTACTCATTTCATGACCATATAAGTAATACTGTACTCATTTCATGACTGTACAAGCAATACTGTACTCATTTCATGACTGTATAAGTAATACTATACTCATTTCATGACTTTATAAGTAATATTGTACTCATTTCATGACTGTACAAGCAATACTGTACTCATTTCATGACTATAAGCAATACTGTACTCATTTCCTGACTTTACAAGCAATACTGTACTCATTTCATGACTGTATAAGTAATACTGTACTCATTTCATGACTGTACAAGCAATACTGTACTCATTTCATGACTGTATAAGTAATACTATACTCATTTCATGACTATAAATAATACTGTACTCATTTCATGACTGTATAATACTGTACAAGAAAATGGCCTGAACATAAAACATTTACATGATTACTGAAACATAAAAAGGTCTGCAACCTACATTTTTATGGTGGTGGTGGTGGTGGTGTAATCCCATGAATAAAGACAAATATTTATTTTCATGACTGTAGAATCAGTAATATCCAAGAAATTAACCTAAAGCAAGACAGTACATAATCACTAGAATGTCAGTTATAGTTACCCACTTTGTACTTTGCTGTGTTTCTCTGTATACACATAATAAGTTTCATAATTAGATGATCAGAAGTATAAACAGAAACTTTCTGTAAACATAACTAAATATGTGGTAAAGCAACAGATGCACCACCTCAGTTACAAAAATGACCTGTGATCCCTGAGTGGCCATTGCTAAAGCATTCTGGGTTATGGATCACTACCATCTCACCTCTGTTTATGCAATAGATGCACCACTTCAGTTACAGAAATAACCTGGGATCCCTGAGTGGCCATTGGTCTAAAGCATTCTGGGTTATGGATCACTACCATCTCACCTGTGTTTATGCAATAGATGCACCACTTCAGTTACAGAAATAACCTAAACATAAACTAAACCAAGGGGCAATGTTTCAAAATACAAGTGCAACACTACATGCACTTACTACTGATGTAGCTAGGGGTGAAATAATTAACTGATACATCAATGTATCAATGTTTTTTTCCATCTCAATAACCATACATATACAAGAGGTAAAAAAATCAATACCAAAAGATATTTACTTAAGAAAAGTTATTTTAAGCTTCAGCAGTCATGAATAATTAGTCATTTAAATTGAAAATTCATGAACTGCCGCAGCAGACACATGCAACATTTCTGCCAGTAAAAATGAAGGCTCAGGCTATTCACACAGCCACTGTGGGGCCATTGTTTTTATAGACTGTTCACACAGCCACCATGGGACCATTGTTTTATAGACTACTCACACAGCCACCGTGGGGCCATTCTTTTATAGACTATTCACACAGCCACTGTGGGGACATTGTTTTATAGACTATTTACACAGCAATTGTGGGGCCATTGTTTTATAGACTATTCACACAGCCACATAGAGGCCAGTATTTTATAGACTATTCACACAGCCACTGTAGGGCCATTATTTTATAGACTATTCACACAGCCACCACTGGGCCATTCTTTTATAGACTATTCATACAGCCACTGTAGGGCCATTGTTTTATAGACTATTCACACAGCCACATAGAGGCCAATGTTTTATAGACTATTCACACAGCCACTGTGGGGCCATTGTTTTATAGACTATTCACACAGCCAGCACAGGGCCATTCTTTTATAGACTAGTCACACAGCCACTGTGGGGCCATTGTTTTATAGACTAGTCACAGAGCCACCGTGGGGCCATTCTTTTATAGATTATTCACATGGCCACATTGTAGCCACCTTTGAAAGACTATTTGCAAAGTTGCCCCCTCCCCGCATAATTTTATCTAAGCTGGTATTCATATCTCTGCCATGTTCCTGATCTTCCATTTCCTTTCCAAGTAATTGTTGACAAAACTGATACATGTTTACACTCACTGCTTCATTTCCAGCAAAAACGAATTTCCGAATTTCCGTTTCCAATCTGATCCATAATCTCATGTAGAAACTTTACTCACAATGCATGTGTAAACAGCCCATTCATCCTAACTGGATGGCAGAAAAGAAAAGCATACAACAGAGCATACGTTTTCCATATCCATGTCTTACAATTACAATGATGATTTATGTGGAACGATTTTTTAAAGTAATAATTAGCTACAAGGTATTTATCGCTCTTGAATCATATTATTCAGAAAAATAATTTGATGCAACTAATCCATATAATATTCTTCTTTCATAATGTTTCATGAAATAACACAAGGCTCCTTATCAATAAGTTTTATGGTGATGAAAATGTCTCGGGGATTTCTCTTTGCAGCGGATATTTTTTTTTTAAAAAATGGAAACAAAAATCAGATAATGTTTGACCTATTCATAAGACATTTACTTAAAGCTGTGTGGATATCCTTTCTGTGCTGACTGCATTGCAGATGTGTAAATAAACACTTTGAAAAAAAGAAAAAGTTTAAAACACCACCTCTCTTCCAAAATTAGAAGTCAGCTCCCCACCCATTCCATGCTACTTATTTATCCCATTAGCATGGTTAGCTAGAGATAGCATATATCAAAGCAAAGAAGATGTTCCAGATTTGTTCTCTGTGTGATTTAAGTAGTTAATTTTACTCTACAGGAAGTTTATCTGTTGCTTTGTATCTTGTCTACTTGGATTCAGTTAGAAGGCCACACCTTTAAAGTATCACACATGTTGGGTTCAATTCTCATTGGTGGTCACTGTTTGTTCAAGTCCACTTTAAAACAATGACCACCAAAAAAGACCTGTAGCTTTTCCACAGGGTGATGAACCAGTCATATTGGGATGCAAGTTCATCAGTGGTCATTGTTTAAGTCCACTGTAAAACAATGACCACCAGATAGAACAAACTGTATGGTATCCACTGCATGAGACACCAGAAATATTGGGATCCAAATTGACACAAACTTGGCACAAAAGTGGCTTTTAAACATATGTAGAGGATATGTTATTTTTGGGGAAAACATCTGGAATGCTTTCTTTTATATAACAGTGCTAATGGGATTAAAAAAAGTCAGCACAGAATCAGCAAGGGGATAGATTCCAAACCAAATGTTATATCCATCTTTTTAATTTGTAACAGAAGAGCCTATGTTTTCAATGATTTCTTTTGTCACTAACCCTTGGCAGTTATTTTTTTAACATGCAGGGGAAAAAGTGCTAGGTCAGCAATGAGAAACAGATGGTTGGTTAAATGGGTCAAGCAAATGGGAAATACTGCAGGTCTTCCAAAGTAAAACAACAGACAATACCCAGGACAAATAATGCCATCATGACTGTACAGTGTCTGACAAACTGAGCTAAATACAAAAAGAAGTTAACATAATTACTGGAACCCAACAAATTAGGTTACTGTGCCATACTTTTGACAGTGGTGAGCAGCACACTCCAACTGAATAATTTCATCAAGTTTCAGAACTTTTTATCAATTTGGGGTGAAATGATATTCCTGTGCCATATTTCTATACATATTGCAACACACAAGCAATATGATACATTACTGATACATATATCATTCCAAAGATCTCCAGTCATCTTTAGAAGGACTGCCAAATACAGGTTGATGCCATTTTGGATATGTTAACATATTGGTCATATTTTCAGATTACAGAGCCAAACTTGTCATCTGGTTATATGCAATTCTTATCCATGACAAGATAACAACGAAATTCCCAAAATAGACTACATACTAGGCGTCACTGATTCTAATTCAACCATTCTGGCTATTTCAGCATAAGTTTTTTTTTAATCAGATGCAGCCAGTACTCATTGTGGTCACCAGTCCCTATCTTTTGCATGAATGTTTATAAAATTATGTCTTATTACCAGTTACATGCTTTAGCTTAAAATCTGTAAAAGTATTATGATATTATCTTAAAAAGAAAAGAAACTGCACAATTTCCTTGAGCAAGGACAATTTAAGTTGCAGTGTAAAAACAAAATTTTCTATAACAAAAACTGTTCTTTAGCATTTTTATATCAAGTTCCAGGATATTTTATGACAAAAAATGTTTGCAATGAAGTTTGCAGGATATTTTTAGTGAATTATAGTTGGATTCCAGGATGTCCTTAAAGAAAACAATTAACAACATCCACTTCATTGTAAAAAATATCATAATCAACTTACAAAGCTTGAAATCTACTCCTTTGCTGGTTCTGTACAAATTTGTTGTATCCCTGATGGCACATTCTGTCACTGATAACATGTATCAATGCAAAGGAGACATTCCAGATTTGTTCCCATGTTTATATACTTTACTGGTCATTCAACAGCCACTTTTATACAAAATTTCTCTGTTGCTTTCTATCTACTCGACTCTATCTTGGATGTCTACGCTGTGAAAATACTACATTCAGTTCTGACGGGTTATTATTGTTTATCCTCAGTTGGAGAAAATGATAACACCAATCGGAACCGAATGTAGGATATTTTACTGTGTGAGGCAACAGAAGTGCAGGCATCCAAATTGGATCCAAGTTGATGAAATACGAAGCAACATAAAAACTTTACGAGTTTAAAGTGTTTTTTAAATAACAAGCTGAATTTTAAATTTAGTAACCCCACATGCTAAATTTATGTGTCAGTATGTTGTACCCTATTTACAAGTTGTATAACACCAACATCATTTATAATACACAAAAGTGAGTTTTATAGAAAAGTAGACAGATGTAGCTATGCAAAAAATGCATAATAACTCACTTTACAAAACACAGCATGAAAAGTAAGTTTTGAGAATCAAGTTTTGTTAGGCCAAAAATTAAAGTTTTGGGGTTCATGTCCAGATTGTATTTGTTTTGGTCTGCAATCTAAATCAGGCTAGAAAGAAAATGTAGAGAGACAAGAGAACCTTTCCAAAAAGTAGAATAAGTTTTGAGATTAGTAGTAATTAAATAGTGACCAGGAAACAAAATTCATGAATATGATATTAATTTTTTTTAAAAGCCCAATTCTACCCCCCTTCTGCACATGCACAAATTAAATAGCCAATCAAAAAGGTCTTTTCTACAACTAAGCATGTACAGAGGTTCCCCTCTTGAACGGCCCCCCCTCACCAGCGGCCACCCGCTCCTTACAGCCAGAATCTGAAGGCACCGACGAATTTGTGTTCAAAATTACCCCTCACGAAAGGCCACCCAGCTAACGCAACCAGCGGCCAGCATATTTTTGCAAAAACATAAAATTTACCCCTCACAAGCGGCCACATTTTATTTTGTAATATGTATCTAGAACAATTTTTTTTCTAATTGTGTTAAGTAATCCGATTTCTGTTTCCCAAGGTCAGATTTTCGTTCTTCAAAAAAGTGTTCTACAGGTACCACTAAGGTTAATATTAAATCCTTAACACCTCACGAGAAGCCACATTTATTCCTGTCTGCATAATTCAATCGCATAGTTAGCAACATCGGAATAACTCATTACCAAACATTAACATGTCATCACGTAAACGACGATGATTATTTCAGAAAACGTCGGTTATTATAGTCTACGATATCGGGAGAGGAGGGGGACTGGTCAAACAAATTTAGGTAGAAAAGACTCAAGACTCGAATAAATAACATCGTAACCGATAAGTTATTTAGCAACAGTGGGAAAATGGAGCAAATGGAAAGAGAATTGTGTATGTACCAAGATTCAAATGACGTTTTTGAATGGTTCTGCAATGTGCATGACAACACCCGCTCGCATATCATGCTTACGCCAAGAATAAGAACTATTAATTCATATTCAGTTGAAATAAGTCAACTATTATAGCACAAGAACCGTTCAATATTTAATGTTGCTTTTAAACGAAGATATTAAATGCTTTGAAAAATGAAGCTTTCTTACTACGTACATATACTTCTCACAAAAAATTTAGTCCCCCTCTGGAAAGGCCACCCGCCTTATAAGGCCACTTTCCCGGTGCAGAAGGGGTGGCCGTATAAAAGGGGGACTACTGTACAAATTAAATAGCCAATCAAAAAGGTCTTTCCTACAACTATGCATCCAGCTAAATGTAAATTTTTGGGAAGCAGACATATTTAGATGTATTCAGAAATAACACCCAAAATGTGTTTCCTACCCCCATTTCAGGCAAAATGAAAAGAATCTCCTGAGGAAAAACGAATTCATTAGTGCTAAGGGATCAAGTTTGGAATGTCTCCCTTTTGCTAATATGTGTTATTAGTGGCTCAATGTGCTTACTGAATATAAAAATCAGCAGGGCTGATTTCAAACATGCAAGTCACTCACCTTTTGTATGTACTTTGTTAAATGAAATGAGTTCTGTCTAAAGATATATTTTGTCATTGATAGGAACAAGTGGGTATAGCAGTTGTTTTTGCATCGGCATGAAGTATGGAATACAAAGGTATATAAATAATAATCACTCATAACTGTATCACTTTGTATCAATTCTTCAATGGTTGTATTGAAATGCATATCAATATGGCAAAATAACTGACACACATTTGAATCATTTCAATATGTGCTGAAGAAGTCAAATGCAAAAATAGAAAACTTCTTGCTTACATTTTGAAAACTGTTGTTGATGTCCTTTCCCTTTAGATATTTTTCTTCTCCAAAGATCAAACCTTGCATGGCATTAAAGGATTTCTCTCTCACATTGTCATTTGCATCCACCACCATCTTGGGGCTGGAGCCAGGGCTGCTCTTCCCCACTTCCTGCTTCACACTCACCGCCATCTTGTCATGTTGGCTGGAAAAGTTAAAACAAGAGTCAATAAAGAGAACTCAGCACTTATTTGGATCATGTTATGGCTGATGCAGAGTTAAAACAAGAGAGGATTAAGTGCAGGCAAAGTCTTCAAACACCCACCCCCATTTTAAAAAAGCCCTATTCATTATGATATATATGCTTAAAAAAAATAAAAATCCCTACTTACCTACCCTAATTTTAACACAAGTGCAATAGGAAACAAATAATTTTGGGGGCTAACAAAATTCTTACAAAGTTCTGACTAATATTGACTAGATTTTTGTGACAGCTATAGCGAAACATCCCTATCACTGGCATTTTGTTTCTCTAGCCATGACACACAAAGTTTTAAACACATGTAATTCCAACTATTGTAAGCTGTAATATACATCCTTCATGATCAACATCAATGAGCTTATAATGCTCCTAACAAAAAAAACCTGAAAATACTCAAATCTTTAGGGTTTCAAAAATCCCTAAAAACCTGAATAGAAGTGAATATTTTCTTAAAATTATATCAAATTCTAAAAATAGCATTTCAAATAAACGAGAGCAAAATCCATTTTTAAAAAATGGAACAATGTTTCTTTTAAATATACAATGATTTTCAAATGGAAAACTTTCTTGCACATCATCCACAAAGGTGCTTATCAAGTCTTCTGAACATTTCCAATACACTGAATAATGTTGATTCACTAAACAAGAATTTGTTCTGTCTGTGGTCACTGGCGCAACACCCTCTATGTAAAGTTTATCCTTCAGGTAGTATGCATGGGTATGGAACAGTGGTGTCCTCTATGTGCAAAACAAGATATTGTTTCATTTCTGCAATTTGTTCTGCATGTCACTGACTCTACCTTTCACTATGGAAAAAAAAAATGGATATGAAAAAGTAAAATAATATTTTTGAGATAAGTCAATATAGAACAATGACTGCAGTATGGCTTAAACTTCAGCAGTGAAGATGGAAGCTCTATTCCATAATCAACCGGAGATGGTCATGTTGCAGTAAAGTCTGCAACCTTTTCTCCATGTTATGTTCCATCTGTAGAGAGAAATAAATGCCCTTTATACTATTCTAACAATCATTGGTCAAGAAGTAGCAGACAAAGAATAATTATAATTTTTGTGGTTTTAATAACTACGGTCAAGATTTTGTTATTATTTTCTCAGTATTGGCAGGGCGGATTTTTGCTTCACAAGGGCAAGATGATATAGATCTGCCACAGCTTTCCTCTACCATGCATTATTCATATGAATGGGCGGAGAAGAGAGGGTAAATGGTTCTTGAGTTTTTCCAGGTTGATCCAGTTATACTGGCCACCATGTATAGTTTATCCTGCACTGATGTCCAAAGGTCACGCTAGGATTTTAAAAATAGGAGTCCAGAACTCTTAATTTGGTAAAAATAGGAGTCCCACCAGCAAAAGTTGCAGTCCCCACTAAGCCAGGCATCATGTACTTTATTTCAACACTTGGTATCCGAACTAAAGGTAACACTTGGCATCTGTCATATCAGAACTAAAGGTAACACTTGGCATCTGTTGTATCCAAACCAAAGGTAACACTTGGCATCTGTTGTATCCAAACCAAAGGTAACACTTGGCATCTGTTGTATCCAAACCAAAGGTAACACTTGGCATCTGTTGTATCCAAACCAAAGGTAACACTTGGCATCTGTTGTATCCAAACCAAAGGTAACACTTGGCATCTGTCATATCCATATCCAAACTAAAGGTAACACTTGGCATCTGTCATATCGGAACTAAAGGTAACACTTGGCATCTGTCGTATCCGAACTAAAGGTTCAAGCAACTTTAGCACAGTTCTGAATCTCTTTGAAATCTATTTCATTTTTCCATTTAACCCTTTCATCACTAAGTAACTTTGTAGGCATAGAGTCCTCAACACTAAGTAACTTTGGAGTTGTAAAGCAAAAGGACTTGTGGACTTTGAAACAACATAACTTTGCCAATGTTAAAGATATCTGACTGGATTAGGTGTCAAAATCAAGGTTAAAAATCATATTTTATGACTAATTAAAAAAATGTACATATCTATTACAAATGTTAAAATGCAGGTACAAACAGGTAACACAACAGGTAAAATACAATTATTTTATTATCTCTTAGAAAACATAGAAATTTCTCAAAACTTGTTCAATTGACCCTAGATGTACTAGTGAATAATCACAGTAGTAACACAAGTCTTTCTTTCATGGTGTCCATAATATATAAGATTCTATAAAATGAACCAAAATGATCTACAAGGTGAGATCTGTCCACACACCTATTTGGCTCTGCCACGTTTGATCATCGCATTGAAGATCGTTAAACTGACAATTTTTCCAAAAACTTCATCTGAAAAACACTTGGATGTGCCCAATTCTGTAAGAAAACTGAAACAAATCTCTTTGGTTTTCCGGCTTTGTCCAAACAAAACCACGTGGAACGTAGAATTCCTCTGGTTGAAAACATTCAAAGTCCTCTTCATCGTCATCACTGTCACCCACAAGTGCATTCCATTCTCTCTCCATACATCTACTCTCTTTTTCATCCAAATTTACCAGGTCGAAATTATTAAAATCCTCTGATAACTCTTCTCTTAAATATCTTCAAACGCTGCCATTTTGCATACAAATTTCAGCATTCGGAAAACACATTAAAAGTTCCTACTTTGTTCTATATTTGTAGTTGTATACAAGCTAAACTCACGAGATCATCCAAATATAACATCTAAATTACAAGATGGAAGTTAGTAGATGTACCCTGAAAGTTATTTAGTTGGGTACTATAACGTTAAAGAACACTGCCCCAGACGGAAAAGTCGGTCCATAATGTTTACAGACTTACTTCCCCCTGACCGTTTTTCCAGTCCGCAGTGATAAAAGGGTTAACCCCAAAATACTTGTCTGAATTTGCAAACGGCATCTTGTCCAAGTTTTCTTGTCCAAGCAATATTTATAAGGCAACAATTTGAAATGAAATTTATATCAGTGATCGCCTTGGGCTTCGCCAGTGTTACAGTTTTGTTTTCCTTATTAGCAACAAAATATCATCTGACAATATTTTTGGTGACAACAGTTTTGGTTGATAAAAACGATATATAGTCTTGGGTTCAGAGTGGAGAAATTCAAAGGCACATTGATAGTAAGTTGCAAATGTGGATATAAAAATGCAATGGAATCTATTATTACATAAACAAATCCTTATTTCATATGGACAAGCCACCCTAACATCTTTATATCATAATCTGCTTATGCTGATAACTGACCTTGATAATGTATGCTGTAATTTAATCAAACTAGCCATGCAACTGACTAGCTACAATCAACCACCTCTGGACGGGGGGAGTTGAAAGGACTAGTGGACCACACAAAGGCAATTAAAAAGACAAAAAAAACCAAAAATTACTTTTGCTGCAACTTCAATGAACACTGATATATACTTGGACATTTTTTTTTAAGTTGTCTGAATGTTCTACAATGATTTTTAATGTTGCCGCAGAGATAAGAAATTGGTAAAGTCCATCAAATGGAGCCTTTAGTGGTGCCTTCAATAACACATTCACCTTCATCTAAGCAAGCCAGAGGCCTTTGATCAAAGAAGTCTGCAACAAACTAAACTAAAAGCATTGCTTCAATTTTCAGTGATTAGAACATTCTGTTTGCAACAAAAGGTACATATGGAGTACTCATGTGGGTGATTTCATGCGTCCCAAATGAACAATTTGCATCCAAATATGCATAATTAATCGTTTCCAAGATCTCTGGATGTCAATACATTAACTGCTGTACACGATTTGTAACACTTGTGTTGTCTATGCCACATATGATTACACTTGTGTGGTCTATCTGTGGTCTATCTGTACCATCTCTACCAAGTATCATTACACTTGTGTTGTTATACCACAACTGCTATGTATCATTACACTTGTGTTGTTATACCACAACTGCTATATATAATTACACTTGTGTTGTTATACCACAACTGCTATGTATCATTACACTTGTGTTGTTATACCACAACTGCTATATATAATTACACTTGTGTTGTTATACCACAACTGCTATGTATCATTACACTTGTGTTGTTATACCACAACTGCTATGTATAATTACACTCATGTGATCTAACCATACCATGCTTGCTGTATAGTCAAACCATTATCTCTATTACCTTAGAGGTGTAAAAAAAAAATTGTTGACATAACTGTGTCACAAGATATCAGGGTTCATAAAAACCTGTAACCTTATTTTTAAAATGTCCTTGACCATTACTCCCTTCTCTTGCTGTTGTGTTTAACCCTTTCCTTCATAGAGTGTATGGCTTTTTCGCCCTTCGATACGAGGATTTATGATATGTGAAGTCCACTTCCACCTCAAAAAATTTCAACCAGGATACTTGTTTAAACTTTGTTAAATATATGAAGCCACATGTTAACAGCAACAGTGATAGATTTAATGCCATGGAAAAACCTGGGCTTAAAAATATTGGCTGATAAACAAATTATTATCCATATATATGATATGTAAATCTTCTGAGTAATAAAATACAAGTTATACTGGGGAAAGAGAGAAAGAAAAATGAATTCCACTCAGATAAATGCTAAAACCTAAGGAGTCATCCCTCCAGACATACAGACAATTAATGAAAAGTGAAAAAAAAATTAGTGAATTTTGAACACAATTAGTTAAAATTATATCATAAAACTAACTCCATCCACTTCAATGGTCAGTACATGTACTGCACTATATGAAAATACTAACAAAAAATCCCCCATTATTTACAGTGATTACATGTACAAATTTTTTTTTTTTTTGCAGACAAATTTACTAATATGCACAAACCTCACACTATTTGTATGCTGTGGCAGTCTTGAAATTCCTCAATCAATTTATATTAAGTTTGTTTTCAAAACAGTTCACACTTCTTGCCTGCTGGTTAATCTTAGTGACTAAAAATGTTGCAAATTTTCAGCACCTAATGAGGCACAAATTTTGTCTAATTTACCTCTTAACCCTTTCATCACTAAGTAACTTTGTAGGCATTGAGTCCTCAATATTAAGTAACTTTGTAGGCATAGAGTCCTCAACACTAAGTAACTTTGTAGGCATAGAGTCCTCAACACTAAGTAACTGTGTAGGCATAGAGTCCTCAACACTAAGTAACTTTGGAGTTGTAAAGCAAAATGACTTGTGGACTTTGAAACAACATAACTTTGCCAATGTTAAAGATATCTGACTGGATTACGTGTCAAAATCAAGGTTAAAAATCAAATTTTATGACTAATTGAATAAAATGTGCATATCTATTACAACTGTTAAAATGCAGGTACAAACAGGTAACACAACAGGTAAAATACAATTATTTTATTACCTTTTAGAGAAATTAGAAAATTCTCAAAACTTGTTCAATTGACCCTAGATGTACTAGTGAATAATCACAGTAACAACATAAGTCTTTCTTTCATGGTGTCCATAATGTATAAAATTCTATAAAATGAACCAAAATGATCTCCAAGGTGATATCTGTCCACACACCTATTATTGTATCTGCCATGTTTGATCGTTGCACTGAAGTTCGTTAAACTGACAATTTTTCCAAAAACTTTATCTGAATAGAATATTTGAAAATATTCTGAAGCTTTCCTGGAGCCATCTAACACTCAGGTGTGCCCAACTCTGTCAGAAAACTAAAAAAAAAATCTCTTTGGTTTTTCGGCTTTGTCCAAACAAAATCATGTGGAGTGTACAATTGCTCTTGTTCAAAACCTTCAAAGTCATCTTCATAGTCATCACTGTCACCCACAAGTGCATTCCATTGTCTCTCCATAGGTATTCTCTCATTTTCATCCAAATTTACCAGGTCGAAATTATTTAAGTCCTGCATTCAATCCTCTTAAATTTCTTCAAATGCGGCCATTTTGCATACAAATTTCAACGTTCGGAAACATGTTAAAAGTTCCTACTTTGTTTGATATTTCTAGTTGTATACAAGCTAAACTCACTCGATCATCCAAATATAACATCTACATCACAAGATCGAAGTTAATTATTAGTGGTACCCCGAAAGTTAGCTAGTGGGGTACTATAATGCTAAAGAAGAACACTGCCCCATAATGAAATAGTGTTTATGGACTTTCTTCCCCCTGACCAGTTTTGATGAAAGGCAGTGATGAAAGGGTTAACAGAAAATAAACTTTCACTGTCACTGATTTTCGTTAACAGAAAATAAACTTTCACTGTCACTGATTTTCAAGGAAGAAAGAAAGCTCACAAACAATGCTTCAGCATTGGTAGCATGCTAGACTTGAGTAGGTGGCTTAAAGTATTGCAAAACTGAAATCTGCTGGGGGTACTATAGCATGTGCTTTTTTTCTGCCACATGCCCACTGGGGCTGGTGTTGTTGCTTACAATTTATCATACATGAATTATATAATACTATTATTATATATATATTATACATGTATTATATAATACTATTACTATGTGGTACATGTATGACAGGTAAACTGTAAACAACAATACCAGCCCTTATGCACATTCCTATTCCTAAAATTCACATCACATTACTGTTCCAAAAGCATAATGTACATTGCTGTTTGATGGCTGAATGCTATGCCAAACTTTTGTGTACTCAATTGTGTACTTCACTGTTTGTGGAACACAAACCTTTTTCCTTGGAGGTGAAAACATTTTAAGTGCAGTGTAGTCTAATTACAAAATAGTTGATGTATATTGGCATTGGCTAGCTAAATGCACTGCCAATTTTTGGTATATTCCAAACAAAATTTCGCTTTTTGTGCAATGCATTTTTTCCTAGGTCGTGAAGATGTTTTCAAGATGCGAATGTCAAAAACTAATTCAAGTCCATGTCGGCAGTGTTCTGATACTGATGAAGGAAGCCCTTAGTTTTTATAAATTATCAAATTCAGCTGATTTAGTGATGTAGACGCAAAGAACTTCTAAACTTTGAGCATGAGACATAGTAGCTACATTTGGTCTGGTTGTTTCATTGACTTGACGGTGAACGAATTCTCTCAAGATTTTAAAGCACATAAAAAAATTCTTCTGTGAAAAATAATGATAGCCTTAACAAGTGGATGTTACTCTTAAATCTTTCCATACATAGGGTAAGTGTACCAAAAACATAAAGTGGACAAAATAGCCAGTAAAGGTAACATACAGTTCACTGCTTAACAGACCCATGCATATACAGCAGAATAGGTAAAAGTTATTCTATTTATATGTGCTGCACTGGGTAACTTGGCTAAATGCATATCCCAGATCTAAAAGCCATATACTCTATCAGGTAATGGGCTAAAGTCAAGAGACCATTCTCAAAATGTATTCATGTGACCCTGGGTCAACAAATCCAAAATGAGGCTAAGTTAGGCACTAATAGATTTGTTAGAATCTGGGCACCAAATTATGGCAGATAAAAGTTTTGTTAAAATTAAAGACAAAATTATTTTAATAAACAGTCTAACTAAATATCCCATACATAAAATGACAAAATTGTACATGGCTTAAACATGATTCTTCCCTATTATGTTTACTTTATTTAATGTCTGCATTTACATATTGGGTGTTAAAATTCATCCATCTATGAACACCATAAAAATAATATAAGCTTCTCAATGAAGAAGTTCACATAAATAAGGGACCAATTTGTGTGTTTGCTGGCAGGTGCTTTGACTTTATATACATTTCAAACAGCTTTTGGATGAGTATAAACTGTCCACCAATCAGTTTTATGACAAGACAATGGATTATTTACAGATCCACACTTAACTGTAAAGAACTCCTATTTTTATAATTCTGTAATATGTTACAATAAATCAGAAAGATGGAAAATGAGGCATACATAAAAAAGAATAGGAAGTTTGTAAGAAGGCACTTACAAAATGTAGCCAAAACTTTGGAAAATCATGCTACAAATCAAATTTAAATGATAGGCATTTATTATAATAAATATATTATCTTTTATAATACAAAACATAAATGAAATAAAATGATTTTCTTTTACAATGTAGTAATAATTTCCTGCAATTGTATTTAATAATAATAATAATAATAATAATAATAATAATAATAATAATAATAATAATAATAATAATAATAATAATAACAACAACAATAATAACAACAACAACAACAACAACAACAACAACAATAATAATAATAATAATAATAATAATAATAATAATAATAATAATAATAATAATAATAATAATAAACAACTTCTATTATATGTGTGTAAATACAGTGCTTGAAATTTTGATGGCTTTGGTAATTGATAAAAATAGGACTTGGGTGCCAGAATCCAGCAAGCTTCTTAAAAGTATCAAAAATAATGTGTAAACATTTATTCAGGAATCGGGCTGGGCTTTACCAATGTCCCAAATTAAGATCTTTTTTAACCTTATTGGTGGCAAAGTATACCATTTCATGATTTTTTTAAAAACTGGCAACATTGTTGGCTGTTTAATCCTTTCCCTCTTCCATACACATGTAGCAAAGTTACCTAGTGCAGTGTGCTATGCATAGGTTAAGCAGTTAAGTTTATGTTATGTTTAACAGCAATTTTAACTATTTTACATTTTTGGTATACATATATTATGTATGGAAAGATAAAAGCAATGGAATCTGATGGATTCTTTCATTTTCCAACATGAATGGAGCATTTTTACTGTGCTGTGAATGTTTCTTTTTTTACAAGAAAAAGTTTATGCATATGAACTCTATCTTCGGTGCTTAAAACACAAACTTTTACAGTCTTGGGATGTACTGAAAAAAAAATATGCTTCATCATTCGTTAAGCACATGTGCTATTTTCTTCCACTGAATTCTGAACTATATGACCTTTGACAAAATTAATGAAGATTTTAAATCTTTCGCATGCATAATTTCGATGGAATTATACTTGTATTATGAATTCAATGTATGTGACTGACTTTCAGGTAAGTACACAGGTAAGTACATGGTGTTGATATTTTAATCATTGTTATGCATCAGACATGTGTATATATATATATATATATATATATATATATATATATATATATATATATATATATATATATATATATAACATGTAACAATCTGTGATTCTCAGAATAAAATAAAATATTATACATGCCTTCTGTTTTCACTACAGGTGTATTTCTTATTTAATATGCATCAATTTATGAGGATTGAGCAAATGATCATACATATTTTTTCTGATAACATTTATTACCTACACCCCCACCCTATATATTTTCTCACTTAACTGGTTGCTTATAAGATGGCTAAAACATGTTAAGTAAAAACACATACCAATGGTCACAAAAAGTGTGGCCTGGCATGTATGAAAGAGGGTTAACATGGTACAATGTGAACAATGGGGCTGACAGGAACAAAGTAGACACAGAACAGTAATTTAAAATTGTGTCTTCTATAGTCTCATTGTATATCCTGGTTTGTTTGTAGCCCCCTACCAATTTCAATAACAAAAATGTTTAATGTGATAAAAAATACAGGGAACAAAGTCAACTGAATCATTTATTTATAATTTCTAACCTGACTGACCAGAATGGCACTAAAACTTGCATGCCTTTACATTTGATGTTTAACAGACTTTCCATACTAGCACATGCTTTACAGAGTTGCCAAAAAGTGCTTATATAGGAATCCAGAAAAATTAGCAAAATGTGCCTATATTGGACTTAAGTAGAGGGCCAAAAGAAGCTTGTATAAAGTAAAAGGTTAATTAAACTGTTATTAAATCCACTTTAAAGGCAAACTTGTGGTCATTCTTTTCCTTTGCTTGATGCAATATTGTAAATATCAAAAGCAGACAACCTATGTATGTACACCTCTTTGCTGGAAATGGACTGGTCCAGGAACTGTAAATGAGTCTAGAGCATGTCTATTATATTGAAAAAATTATATTAAGCATGAAACACAATTGTATGGTCATTCTACTCAAAGTCAGGTTAGAAAATATAAATCAATTAATGAATTGACAAAGTTCCTTGCACTTTTTATCACATTAAATATTTTGATTATTGAAATTGGTTGGGGGATGTAAAATCAGACTACAGGGCAAAAAGCCAATTCCCATACAGATCATGCACATCCTATGAATTAAAATACTTAACACATTTATATGCCAAATATTTGACACATTTATATGCCAAATATTTAACACATTTGTATGCCAAATATTTGACACATTTATATGCCAAATATTTGACATTTATATGCCAAATATTTAACACATTTATATGCCAAATATTTGACACATTTATATGCCAAATATTTGACACATTTATATGCCAAATATTTGACACATTTATATGCCAAATATTTAACATTTATATGCCAAATATTTGACACATTTATATGCCAAATATTTGACACATTTGTATGCCAAATATTTGACACATTTGTATGCCAAATATTTAACACATTTATGTCAAATATTTGACACATTTATATGCCAAATATTTGACACATTTGTATGCCAAATATTTAACACATTTGTATGCCAAATATTTGACACATAAAGGGAAAACAACAACTATATCTATCTTCCAATGGCATAAGAAAAATGTGTATTACCTGAGTAGAAAATTGTCAAAACATGTCATAATTAGGATCATTACTATTTTCAACCAATTACACAGCCTACCTTTAAATGTACCACTTGTCTGGATGTATCCCAGTAAAATCAATTCTTTTAATGTTCACACAGTTCCATCTAGAAATTGATAATGTATATCCTCTGTAAATTTAATTCTTTGACTGTTCAGGTAGTACCACCAGGAATCTGGATATATGTCTTCAATAAAATCAATTCTTCTAATGTTCCAGTAGTACCACCTGGAATCTGGATGTATATATCCTTTGTGAAAATAACTTTTTTTTGTTTTACTCTCCTACAATACAGACTTAATGTTGAGAATGTAGACTCCAGACTATGCACTCTATGAACTTTGTGCAGGTGTTTATGCCAGGCAAAATGTCTTTGATACTGTAACAGTCAACACAAATGGATAAGGCACCCCATAAATCTCCACTAGCTCAAAACCTGGTAATTCAGACTGGATGTACCTCATGTTTTGACCCTGTAATAACAGGAAGACAGTCTTATCTCTCTGATCTGGTCAGTCCAAACCTAGGGACACACTGAGGCACCTACCATAAATCCACTCTAGCTATATCCCTGGCTATCTACACTCCCAGCACATCTGAGTCACACCTGTACCACTGGAGGAGATAGGTCAATTTACACAGCCTACCTTCTTTCAGTAGTAGAAATCACAGGTTTTCATACAATAAAGGTCACTAGTGGTCTGCTCTGTTAGTGATGGACCTTTACCTTTACTTAAGGAAATACCAATAGCCACAAAATTTCAAATCCATGATGAAATTTATATATCCTCAAGATCTTAAACATATATCATTGAGACTGGGGGTATATTTTCAGCTCAGGCTGGTCCTTGAAATATCCATAGGCCACTACTTGAACCATACAGTAAAAAATATTTGTTGAGCAATGGTCACCTTTCAGGTAAGGATAGAATCAAACTTTACAACAATCTAAGTTATCTTTCCTATGTTAAACAAAATCATAACAGCTTTTACAAGCATTTAACTGGCTTAATTATATAAATTGTCCTTGTTCTAAGAATAAATAAATATTTAAGTTTCCAGTATTTTGTGGTCTCAGCAAACTAAAACAAATATTTAAAGATCTGTCAAAAAACACAAACAGGATTGCAATTCCAAGTTTTATATTCTTTTTTTTTTTCTCCTTTTGCTACACAGTTGTTTATCCTTTAAATAAAGGTTAAAACATGCCAAAAATAAGCATGCACCACCCGATTATTTTTAAGTAGCAGAAGAGATCTGTGGTTGAGTGGGTTATGCAGGGTTTTATTGTCATTTAACAGGTAGAGGTCGTTAGTTCCAGGCGGGGTACCTATTCAATGGGTCAGAAAACTTCCCCGCCTTAATTCCTGATTATATCTCTCCTGTCAGTCATTGTGAAAAGAAATCCCTCCCTGTCCCATAATCTTAAACAAGTCTTGAATTCAGGTGAATAGGGGACTCCAGACCATTTACTACCCATTCACCAGGAGTGGCACACAGTCATCCAAGATCTCTGTGCATAGAAAATCTGATGAAAAGTATTTACACTTTAAGCCTGAGCATGATAATTTTATTGATCAGGTTGAATCTATAATAATCTTTTGTTCATTCAAAATACTTACTGTAAGATGCATGGTAAAACATTTCCTACCAAGTTAATAGCTTGTCCCATGGGAAAAAGGTCATGACAGATTAAGTTTCTCTTTGTAAATCTATTTGACAGGCTGTAACCCCATAACACTCCAGTTATTCATAAATAAAGCCATTGAAATTCCTGCCTGTCTTCCTGTACACACAAGAGAATAAACAGTATCTGGATAAAATGGAGAGTCCTCTGTCAGTCTCCAAAACTGTTCACAACACAATCAAACATGACCTCTCATTAAGATAGAATTTCAAAGTATTATTAATAGTTCCAAAACCTCAAGACCATATCATTTTCTTTAACATTTTCTCCATAAAAGCTTATACACCAATGGTTTGTCAGTTACTTATAAGTTAATAATTTTGCAAATAATGCAAAAGTTTTGTTGGATGCAACCCAATTGAAACCCACAATGACAGTATCCATTCTTATCCAAGTTGCAAGCTATCCAAGCGTTTTTAAATGCAGATGGTGGACAATCTGAGTTATTTGGGGAGAAACTCTTCTTCATTCAGGTGCCCTATATAGTGAAATGGTCTAAGATATGGGTCTAAATCTCAGATAAGCCATGTAAGGAAGGAGGAATATCTTTTCCTGTTTTTCTTCATTAACCAAAATATACTGACTGTTATGTGTAGCCTATCATGCTTAAAACTAGCAGCATATTCCTTAGGGACACAAAACTGAAAGTCAAAAATACTCTTTGTGACAAAAATGGGGGTCAGATTAAAGATTTTCGAGTCTCTGAATTGTAAATGAGGGAAACACTGAACAACATTTAACTACACAAAACCATACAAATCTTCTTTCAGACAGTTACCCCATACCTTTCCACTCCAAAATCAATGTGATTCTTCCTTACCCCAAAAAACAACAGTTCACAATGTCTGCAAACTGTAGATGGTGGACAACTTAAGTTATTGTGTGGAAATGAAATTGGAATCTGATCTACAGATAAGACCACAATAGAATCTGATTGACAGACAAGATCACAACTGAATAAGCTAAACCTTATGGCAGATATAAATGAATGGGCCTTTCCTTTCCCTAGTTTTCTGGGGATATGGTTAGGACCTGAAGTCATTTTGGTATTGACTAATCAAAAGTTGACCGATGATAAAACAAACATGTATGCACCAACAAAGTCAAGATTATTCCTACTACTCTGTTTTAGCATGCAAGCTCTTTTAACAGTTCAAGAAAGGAAACAATGAGCTATAAAACAGTAAGAGAACAAAATGCTGGGAGCTGATAGTAGAAAAATAAATATTTCAAAATCTAAGATGCTATACATTCATAATCCTGAAAGAGATTATGGAAATAAATTAACTGCTTACTGAATTTCCAATCTATTTTGTGATGTACAAAATGTTTGCCTTTGCAAGTGACTTTTTTATACTGCTAATAACGCAGTCTTAAATATTTAAGAAATACCGATTTAAATCATTCAGTTCAGCCATCATTTTTACCTGGATATATGAACTAAATATAAACCTACCAGAAAACTAAATATAAACCTACCAGAAAACTAAATATAAACCTACCAGAAAACTGTCAATCATGTTTCTTAACAGTGGACTAAAATTATGAGAAACAGAATCCCAAACCAACTTGATTTTAAAAATCTATTTCTTCTTTAAACAAATGATTGCATAATGCAGTCTGCTTGGCAAGTTCCAAGCTTGTATTTGGAGAGTGATGCCAGACTCAAGAACAAAACCATGGACCAATGTAGGAGAGCCAGAGTGGGCAAGGTACTTTAATCACAGTTTCTTGGCACTAAAGCCCAACTAAACTTAAGTTTGTGTAAAAAATGCCAATCCTACCAACAAACTGAATCTCACTGCAACAAGGTTTAACATACTTTCCATCAAATCTCATTCACTAAAAGTTCAGTCAAGTCACATAAGTGTTGCCAGTTTGATATGTATAATATCACTGGAGCTGGTTTACATTTTGTACTAAACTGGAAGAAAAAAAAAATCCTATTATATTCATGTTTAATATGTTATTTTCAAACTTTCATTTTTTTTTCTTCTCTTAACTTTGTTTTATGCAGCAGTGTCTTTTTCATGCAATATATAAAAAAAATGTTTTCTACTCTAAATTTACAAATTAAGATCCCAACCAGATCTGTGGTAATTACTAATTGTAATCCAAATTGTAAGCAATTAACAATTTTCAGTCTATATGATCAACTAAATCAATATCATGTAACCATAATTACTTTTTAATTTAAAATGTATTTACATGTTCATTAATACAGGATTACACTTTAACCAATATAAAATTCCTTCTGAACTGAATAATAAACAAGTATGTACTTAATTTATGGGATTTTTGGCATGTTCTACACAAATTCTATTCTAGTTTTGCAACTAGTTTCATTTTTTTAATACAGCATGTAGATTGTTTCTAAAGACTAGCATGGTCTCCAAATGTTTGATTGTTTGACTGAAGAAACATATATATATATATATATATATATATATATATATATATATATATATATATATATATATATATATATATACACACACACACACACTCCACTCCTGAAACCCATGTCAGTAGGCATTAACAAGTCAACACAATCTTGGTTACACTGATTGATGGTGCTTATAAAAGTAATGTTTTAAAAGTAAAGATATAAAGATTTGCATATAAAAAAAATTCAAAAATACTTGATACTCAAAAGTATAAAGTGTCAAATTTATAAACGTTACTGTAAATTAATAAAATACAATTGAAAGAAATGACCCCAAATATGACCAAAGGAAGTCATTTCCGTTTTCTGGCAAAATGATTATCTGTGTATTTTTAAAAAATACCAAACAAATAACGAAAAGAAAAAAATTAAGTTTTTAAATATAACACATTTGAATGAGTTCATATCAAAATGCACAATACAGACCTTTGTTTACTTTTCAAAACTTGTCTATTCCACAATGTAAATAAATATTTGTAAGTATTCCCTGTCAATAGAATCCGACCAGTGACATCAAGTAAAATGCTTCAAAGTAACATTGACAACACGCAGGAAATCAGACAAAAAAAGCCTGTCTAACATCAGCAGAAAGTACACTCGTAACCTCCTAACCCAGTTTAGGCTTTCAGCTCTAACTTATTTCTGACCTGGGACATACCTTCAGTTCGCGCACCTTGCACCGACGCGAGAGTTGTGGGCGCAGTTGATTATGCTTAAAAAACAACCTTGAAAAGATCAGGTTGAATAGCATTCAAAGTTTGGTCTCTTACCTTTTTTTATGGAGTTTGGGGCTTTACCGCAATGTAAATCCCTCGAAATTTTACTCTCACATTAAAATTCCTTCTACTCACTGTTTCCCAAGTTCAAAGATGGCGGTGACGGGCAACTGTGACGTAATCAACAAGTTCTTTTAACCCCCGGAAGTGCATGTAGATTGATTCCCCAAAGCCCGCGAAAACGTCATAATTACTTAACAGCTTAGCTGCCACCTGGGATATTATATTATAGACCAGATCTGCCTATTACGGTTTGCTGGCTAAGTAGGAAGTAAATTAAAAACCACGAATCGATTTGTCTGCTTTTGGGAGGAAAACAAACGACACCAGCAAAATCCACACGTGAAAGAAAGATATAGAAAGAAGAACATATAGCTGTTATAATAGTGCATAACGGCTTGGTAACTGGATAGTCTATTGTTTGGAAATTAAATCGAGACTAAACTCTCTCTCTCTCTCTCTCTCTCTCTCTCTCTCTCTCTCTCTCTCTCTCTCTCTCTCTCTCTCTCTCTCTCTCGTGCGTTTACAGAATACGCTTTTTTAAAAAAAAAATAATGCGCCTGACGTCCATACAGTGGCATCACTTGGAGGGGATGGGGGATTTTATGCAGGAAGGAGGTCCATGGGGGTGACACCATCAGTTACTGCACTGGCTGACACCAACAACAGTGACGTCACTGTATCCATACCAATGGCGGCAGGAAAACAAAATATTACAAAATGGTGATAATATGAAATAATTTTATAAGCACATAATATTTGCAAAGTAATAAGTTCGGAAAACTATGAATTGAATATTTTCAGTCCTTTTCCTCTCTGTCAGCAAATGGGGATTTTTGTCCCTTACACCTCGTCATATAAAACAATGGTTAAGTAACCAATAGGTACAAAATCGCGTTTATTATTGTTGGTTATATTGTTGGGATATCTTGAGTAACCACAATAAACAGCATCCTTGTAAATATGTATGTTAGTAAATACATGTCTTAGTAATTACATATAAAGTCCAAAACTATTCCTGAGACTAAAAAGTATGCTGAACATATTGAAATTTGCTACCGTAATTTGACATTGTCGTGAATCATAATTTCAAACTTTGGATATAAATTTATTTTATTTAAGATTGTAGTTCTCGAAAAAATTATATTATTTGAAAAGGCATATTGAAGAAGTATTTATTGGAGACTAAGGTTATTGAAAAAAAATAGAAATGAATATATTCATTTAAAGCTAAGGTTCACGGCCCTCATTCAATAATGTGTTTAGTATTGACATAATAAATAAATTTGCGTGTGTGTATATGTATATGTATATATATATATATATATATATATATATATATATATATATATATATATATATATATATATATAGAGAGAGAGAGAGAGAGAGAGAGAGAGAGAGAGAGAGAGAGAGAGAGAGAGAGAGCGCGTCTAATCTGCATGATCATGTTATTTATTCATATTTATAAAAATTGTGTATTTTGATGATATTGGCCTTGCTTCTTATCCAGCATTCTCTTGCAGAAACGAGAGATAGCAATTTCCGTTTTGTTTAATGTATAATGCTTTGTTTAATGTATATATTTCTAATGTTTTCTTAGTGTATCTGTGTGTATCTCTGTGTGTGTTTGTGTGTGTGTGAATCTTGCTCAGATTGTCAAAGCACAAAGTGGTTTAATGAACAGATTTGTCTACTTTGGACTTTAAATTGTTTTCTAAGAACGTGCCTGAAAGAACAAAATTGTTTGTTCCCATAATATTCACACATGCAATGTTTTATATGCAAATTATCTTACCGACTGTTATGTTTTTGAAACTACGGCGGAAATATGATTCTTGTTTTTGTTTTTTTTGTTTTTTTAAATACAGAAGACAGATAGGAAATAGGTAGAAATTCAGATTAAATAAAATCTCCGGTACATTATACTTATTTAGATATACTTGTCGAGATATGCAAGAGCTATCGATTTTAATCATATGTTATGTTTATATATATTATATATATATATATATATATATATATATATATATATATATATATATATATATATATATATATATATATGTATGTATGTATATATATATATGTATGTATGTATGTATGTATGTATGTATGTATGTATGTATGTGTGTGTGTGTGTGTGTGTGTGTGTGTGTGTGTGTGTGTGTGTATGTATGTATGTATGTATGTATGTATGTATGTATGTATGTATGTATGTATGTATGTATGTATGTATGTATGTATGTATGTATGTATGTATGTATGGCCACACAATGTATGGCCGCCAGTAAAGTTCGAATAAAGATATGATTACTCACCTGCAGTATGGGGGTTCTGAATTGCGTTCCATGTTCCGACAGGAGAATACAGATTACTGCCAACAAAGCGGCAATTTGGATATAATCATACCTGATTGTTGCTCTTTCTTTCATATGTCGATCCATTTATTCACATGTCGGTGATATGCAGCATGCTTCTTAGCATAAATAAGATTAATATTTAAAACAAAACTGTACTGTATTCTATATTATATTAATTGGTGATGATGAAATTGAATGAATTATATATGAACAATTCGTTCTGCATGTACGAATATTTTGATTTGGAAAGATGGCTACACCGGTATTTTCAAAATTTTAGCTCCTAATATTTTATTTTATTTTTTTATTTTTTTCGTTTCACAGTTTGAAGGAGGGAAGGACACCGTGCTATTTTCAGTGCTCCATGGAAATCCCTAATCCGGCACTAGGCTTGGATATTTTTTATTCCCAGGGTACAAAGAAGTTAGTAGGGTTTTTATGAATTTTTAAACATATTTCTTTAAAATAGTGGTTATTACAGATTATTTCGTATATATCGTGTTCGATTGAAACTTACATTATACGTGTCGAATAAAGGTCCGGTGTTTTACACACAACATCTGTTTCAGCAAACTGTCACAAGCACTAGCGTTTGAAAACTTCTTCATTTGTTATGGCATTTGCTTTTTTTTGTGCTAAATATGCGATGCATAACCCTTTCAAATCTATCACAAGTGAAAAACTATGCATGTTTTGTGGTTTGGTTTAAGGTAAACAATGCATGTTGAAGTCGTCCCACTCTGTGCAGGGATCGGGGTTTCTCCCATTTTGTTGTTACAAAGATTCTTAATCAAAAGTGAAACATTACTACAATTACTCCACGTGCACCACCCAACAAATTTAGTATAAAATGAGGGGGGGGGATAGAAAATGTGCAGCCCTAAAATGCTAAGAAAATCGACATCCGCTCTTCGAAAGTACATCTTAACTAGACCAGTATGGAATTAAAGAAGTGAATGCAAAGGAGTTACTAGTCTGGTGTTGTAGTATTAAGACCATTTGTTTAGGGGAGGGGGCACTAAACAGATGCCCCTCCTCACTACCTAGCCAAACCTTTAAGGTTTTTATGTGTTTATATATACTACTGTTGTGTTGCAGATGTATTATTCTTATAATAGAATTTTAAAAACCCAATTTTAAGTGGGGTATTTCTCTTCCCTAGTGTTTCTAAAGTGTGGCATCCCTTTTCGATTTTAATCATCAGATTGAGAAGGTTTATCCCTTTGATTCCTCAATTTACCATTGCCTAAGGGTCGCCTACGTCCTGTGAATGCCATATGTTGTATTTCTATATTGTAGGTGTGCTATATATATATATATATATATATATATATATATATATATATATATATATATATATATATATATATATATATATATATATATATATATATATATATATATGTTTGTGTAAGGACGGCATTTTAAAACCAAATTATTTACGAGTTGTTATACTCTCCATAAATAATTATTTCCCAAAAATAAAATTTCAAAATGTCAAATAACATATCCCCATGTAATTCTGCATTGTCTGTCCAAATCCTACACATTCATATTTCGGAGGCTCCTCCACCAGTCTTCCCACTTTGCGTAGCACCTTGTTATATCTCCTGGTGGCATTTTTGTCTCCAACTTCATACATGAGCAGTTTCTCTGTCCCTTCCTAACTACCAAATAACTGTATATGTTACTTTATTATATTAGTTATCTAGGATTATATGCCTTAGGGTTGATAAGCAATTTAGTATTTTAAAAAAAGTATTTAAAAAGTATTTTTTTTTAAAAAAAAAGAATAAAAATTTAACGTTTTCTAATTTTGGGGACATGTTGTTGGCTTTTTTAACTATAACTATAATTTGTCCACATTGTTTCATTGTATCTACTATAAAGTTAAAAACCTCAAAAATTATCTTTTTCCAATTTCATATCTAAATATCAAGAACATTATTGCAATATAAAGTTTTTTTTTCCGGATATTAAATTAATAATTTTGTGTCTGTGTTTTTATCTTATTACATTTCAGTTATAACATGTTTTGTTTTGTTTTGTTTTTCATAAAATTTGTTGTTTTGCAAAGAGGGCATTTTGGAATAATTTTAATCATCTTCGTATTAAATACTCCAGTATGAATTTAAAAGGCGAATCCTAAGGAGTTACTAGTCTGGTGTGGTAGTATTAAGACCATTTGTTTAGAGTCATATTATGACACGGGCGTAATTAGACCCTCTATAGATTATGTCAAAACTAAGATAACCATCTATATCCCCGTCTTATAGCTTCATTGTACATTACGTGATAGTCATCTGTGCCATCGCTTGCTACCTGAAATGCACAGTACGCGATAATAGTCTATTATAAGGCTCGAGATCTTCACTACCCAATATTTGATAACCGTTTAAACCGTTGCGTGGTGGCTTTAATGCTTAATAGGTGGTAGCCCTCGTCTGCGTTTATTGTCCGGTATGTGGATGTAGTAAATGATATATAAATGAACTTGCACCATAAAAATTGGTACGATAGATATATTTGGAAATTGCTTACCTTGAAAATTCCAAACTTGTAAGGCTACCCACCACACCCCCCAACAAAATGCGAGTATTGAGTATTGTTTTCAGGATAGAAAATGCGACACCCAGTCCACTCCGAAAACAATTTGTACAAGCCAGAAATTATGAAAAATGCCTTCGCCAATCCTCATGTTGACATATGCACGCTTATCAGAAATAATTTAAGTTCAAATTTATTATTAAAGCCTGCGATAAGCTATTGATGTTTTGATTTATTTTTGAAAACATTTTCATTATAACTGCATATGAAAACTAATAGCGTTTGTTGTTTAGAATGAATGTAGAAAAGTACCCAATGACTGTTTCGGGTCGGTAGATATGTTAAGTTTTATGGTGGCAAATCAGCCAATAGTTATGCCCTGTATTAGAATGTTGCTGGTCCTTTGCTGAAAGTACCAATGTGACGCAAATGTCTGATAGACAAAGTTAACCACACCCAAATTCCAACCCAACTACCTAGACTGATTTTACTCCAACGACTGAATTTACTCCAACTCGGAAACAATCTGATTAAAATCAGATCTTTTTTTTTCACCCTGGTCAGTGGAGATATGATTGTGATCAGACTGACTCTAACTCAAAACTCACTTTTTTCATCAGTGGAATTTAACAATAACGGCCAGGTAACTAAAAGAGTATTCCAAAGCGGAAGAAACGAAAATACCCCCGTTGCCCACTTCCCCATCAACGCAGTAACCATCACGACCCCATTACGAAAACAACAAAAATTAAATGCAGCTCGGTCGTTCTTACCGAGGTTTTCCCGGGTTCTTCCTCTACCATTTATACTGGCCATCATGTATAGCCCCTCTTGCGATGAGAAATGGCGTTAAAAAATAAAACCAAGAGCGACAGTAACATAGCCTTTAATGGCGGATCCCCAAAATGTTTTGAAAATATCGTGTCCTCTGTGTTTTTAGCGTTTCTTAATAATATTTAAACGTGAATAAATTTAGACAAATGGTAAACATCTACCGAAGATTGAGATGACATTCTTTAATATTTCCCGTATAGTAAGTCTATTTTGACGTCTTTAGTGAACGTCTAATGATGGCTGAGACAAACTCGTCTAACATTCATGCAACACTAGGCCTATTTGACGACCTGCGTGCATGTCTACTGAAGGCTGAGTTAAAGTTGTCAAACATTCTTACAACATTAAGCATGTTTGACCATTATAGTGATCGTCTACTGAAGACTTGTCTAACATTTCAAAAACAGTAAGCTTGCTTGACGACTATAGTGATCGTCTACTGAAGACTGAAATAAACTAGTCTAACATTCCTGCAACACTTTCTGTTTGACGACCTGAGTGAACGTCTACTGAAGACTGAGATAAAGTTGTCAAACATTCTTACAACAGTAAACCTGTTTGACGATTCTTTGTTGTCTACTGATGACTGATAAACTTGTCTAACATTCTTACAACGGTAAGCCTGTTTGACGTCTCTATGTCGTCTACTGATGACTGATATAAACTTGTCTAACATACAACAGTAAGCCTGTTTGATGACTCTATGTCGTCTACTGATGACTGATATAAACTTGTCTAACATTCTTACAACAGTAAGCCTGTTTGACGACTCTATGTCGTCTACTGATGATGATATAAACTTGTCTAACATTCTTACAACAGTAGCCTGTTTGACGACTCTATGTCGTCTACTGAATACTGATATAAACTTGTCTAACATACGTACAACAGTAAGCCTGTTTGACGACTCTATCTCCTCTACTGCTGACTGATATAAACTTGTCTAACATTCTTACAACAGTAAGCCTGTTTGACGACTATGTCGTCTACTGATGACTGATATAAACTTGTCTAACATACTTACAACAGTAAGCCTGTTTGACGACTATGTCGTCTACTGATGATGATATAAACTTGTCTAACATTCTTACATCAGCAGGCCAGTTTGACGACTATGTCGTCTACTGATGACTGATATAAACTTGTCTAACATTCTTACAACACTAAACCTGTTTGACGACTCTATGTCGTCTACTGATGACTGATATAAACTTGTCTAACATACAACAGTAAGCCTGTTTGACGACTCTATGTCGTCTACCAATGACTGATATAAACTTGTCTAACATTCTTACAACACTAAGCCTGTTTGACGACTCTATGTCGTCTACTGATGATGATATAAACTCGTCTAACATTCTTACAACAACAGCCTGTTTGACGACTCTATGTCGTCTACTGAATACTGATATAAACTTGTCTAACATTCTTACAACACTAAGCCTGTTTGACGACTCTATGTCGTCTACTGATGACTGATATAAACTTGTCTAACATACAACAGTAAGTCTGTTTGACGACTCTATGTCGTCTACTGATGACTGAAATAAACTTGTCTAACATTTTTACAACAGTAAGCCTGTTTGACGACTCTATGTCGTCTACTGATGATGATATAAACTTGTCTAACATTCTTACAACAGTAGGCCTGTTTGACGACTATGTCGTCTACTGATGACTGATATAAACGTGTCTAACATTCTTACAACAGTAAGCCTATTTGACGACTCTATGTCGTCTACTGATGACTGATATAAACTTGTCTAACATACAACAGTAAGCCTGTTTGACGACTCTATGTCGTCTACTGATGACTGATATAAACTTGTCTAACATTCTTACAACACTAAGCCTGTTTGACGACTCTATGTCGTCTACTGATGACTGATATAAACTTGTCTAACATTTTTACAACAGTAAGCCTGTTTGACGACTCTATGTCGTCTACTGATGATGATATAAACTTGTCTAACATTCTTACAACAGTAGGCCTGTTTGACGACTATGTCGTCTACTGATGACTGATATAAACTTGTCTAACATTCTTACAACAGTAAGCCTATTTGACGACTCTATGTCGTCTACTGATGACTGATATAAACTTGTCTAACATTCTTACAACACTAAGCCTGTTTGACGACTCTATGTCGTCTACTGATGACTGATATAAACTTGTCTAACATTTTTACAACAGTAAGCCTGTTTGACGACTCTATGTCGTCTACTGATGATGATATAAACTTGTCTAACATTCTTACAACAGTAGGCCTGTTTGACGACTATGTCGTCTACTGATGACTGATATAAACTTGTCTAACATTCTTACAACAGTAAGCCTATTTGACGACTCTATGTCGTCTACTGATGACTGATATAAACTTGTCTAACATACAACAGTAAGCCTGTTTGACGACTCTATGTCGTCTACTGATGACTGATATAAACTTGTCTAACATTCTTACAACACTAAGCCTGTTTGACGACTCTATGTCGTCTACTGATGACTGATATAAACTTGTCTAACATGCAACAGTAAGTCTGTTTGACGACTCTATGTCGTCTACTGATGACTGATATAAACTTGTCTAACATTTTTACAACAGTAAGCCTGTTTGACGACTCTATGTCGTCTACTGATGATGATATAAACTTGTCTAACATTCTTACAACAGTAGGCCTGTTTGACGACTATGTCGTCTACTGATGACTGATATAAACTTGTCTAACATTCTTACAACAGTAAGCCTATTTGACGACTCTATGTCGTCTACTGATGACTGATACAAACTTGTCTAACATACAACAGTAAGCCTGTTTGACGACTCTATGTCGTCTACTGATGACTGATATAAACTTGTCTAACATACAAAAGTAAGCCTGTTTGACGACTATATCGTCTACTGATGACTGATATAAACTTGTCTAACATACAAATGTAAGCCTGTTTGACGACTCTATGTCGTCTACTGATGACTGATATAAACTTGTCTAACATACAACAGTAAGCCTGTTTGACGACTGTGTCGCTCATTTACTTAAAACGGATACAAACTTGCTAATAGTCATAGCAAAGTAAGTTGCTTTTGACGGCACATCTTTTAGTGAGACATAATGACCCAAAATTGTCTGTTACATGAACGTCAACATGTTATTTAGTGTCTTTTATATGAGGAAATCTATAAACGTTTAAATTGTTAATTCACTAAAGGTAACGCTAAGAATGTCTCTTCAGTGATTCGAATTTTGATCGTAAAAAAAAACTCTATGAAAGTGCGTGTGATCCAAACTATGACTAACATTTTTAACCATTGTAGACGGGAAAGCGATTTAATAGAAAAAAAAAGACATTTTATGTTTACTTTAAGAAAGGAAACAAAGAGATTCTCTGGACAGCGTGACGTTACCATTTGTGGAGAGTTTCTGCGGAGAGGTTGGGTGGATTGGTGAGATATGATCTATCATCATTTTGAGAAGAAAATAAAAAAAAACCAACCTTTACCGTTTTCTCCCTGAAAATGTAAGGTTTTTACCTTGAAATGACGATATGTAGGAACCAGCGACACCCCCCCCATAAATCTGCCAAAGATATTAGTTTATACATAATCCCATTTCAAATTGTCAAGTAGCAGGATGGGCGGGGATAAGATGGAAAATTAAACAAAAATACGTATATAATTGTACACTACCGGATGTCGCGTATGCAGACCGGTTCAACCATGAATGGGGGGGGGGACTATTACCGGATGTTGCATAGGGCCGGCCGATTAAAACATGAATGGGGTATTTAACAGATTAATTATGGAAGACAAGCAAAGTCAATCCATTTCCTGTCTACCCTAAGAATTTAACAATAACAATGCAAACACCAACGGGCCGATGTGCTAATGACAATGCACCTATCATCCGATAAAATCGTAATTACTTCCCCAGGGCTATGTAAGGTTTGAGCATGCATAATGAAAAATCAATGCTACCTAATTTTGCTTATTTCATTTTCAAGTTTTGGCAAGTGTTTACAATTAATTGCACTGAATTATTAATTAGATTGGTTGCTGCAGACGCCTGTACATGACCGCGTTATGTCTGATCGACTTTGTGCTTTTTTTTTTTAGTACCTTTACAAAATGGTATAATCAATGTTAGTAAACCATACGGTATCTGTTTAGACAGCGCATAAAACCCACCGTTTCACCATATTTTTTATATTCGATTTTTCTTTATCTCCAATGTTGAATGAATTTTCAACCAATACCTGTTGGTATTAATGCAGTGCTTTTAAATAAATTTTAAAATTGATTTTAATAATTATAAGCGGGGAAAGGCATAGAATCCATATGGTGGAAATTAAATCAAATGCTAAAATCTCGTCAAGCAATGCTAGTTAAAAGTAGAGTGATCACCTAAGCTTTATCTGCTCTGGGTTTAGAGCTCTATAAACATAGATTTTTTCTGGTAAAGAGTAGAGCGATGAAACATATTATTCTTATTATTATTATTATTATTATTATTATTATTATTATTATTATTATCATCATCATCATCATCCTTATTATTATTATTATTATTATTATTATTATTATTATTATTATTATTATTATTATTATTATTTTCATCATCATCATCATCATTATCATTATTATTATTATTATTATTATTATTATTATTATTATCATCATCATCATCATCATCATTATTATTATTATTATTATTATTATTATTATTATTATTATCATCATCATCATCTTTGGTGTTACTATTGCTTTTGTCCATATGTAATTATATATAAAAGGACTCTAGAAACATTTTTTTTTTCTGAAAAAAAGTAAGAGTGTAAATAGGCCTCAATCATGAAACGGTGATGTATATACTATTTGCACCTCCCACCCACAAAAAAATTAATTTTTGCTATATTGCATCAAACATTTACCACGCAGATCAGCATCTGGATTTATCTGAAAATTCGATATTCTAAAGCCATTTTGTTTTCTCTGACAAATTAAGTTTGATTATAAAACTTGGAATGGAATTGTATACATAAGTTTATTTGGCTTGTTTTAGATAAATTTCGTGTGGGCAGTGAACAAAGATGTAGAGGAATATTGGTGACAAAAATGAAGTATGACTGTTTCTACAGACATACGTCAAAGCATTACAGGAAAATCCAAAAGATCACACCTTAATTACAATACATTATTGACTAGCAATGACCGACAAAGGAAAATTAAACTCTATATATATATATATATATATATATATATATATATATATATATATATATATATATATATATATATATATATATATATATATATATATAAAGAATACAAATCATATGGCGAATAACAACCCTCTCAAGCGTACTGGATCCACCAAGGGATCACGTCTGTCAGGGATTAATTAAAATAGATGCAATAAACTGACGACGAACAGTACGAAACTAGTAACTAACTAGCCTAAGCGCTTTCGACTCTTAATGAGTCTTTTTCAAAGGCAAATACAAAACATAGTTACGACAAACAAATAAACACAAAAACGTTGCGTTTGTAAACCTCTACATTTCTATCTTCACATGTGCTAAAACTATAAATACAACCAGCTTGTATAGACTAGTTGCGGAAACTGAAAACGTTGTATAATTCCCTAAAAGTCTACAAGCCAAAGCGACATCTATTTTTACTTTGTGTACATATGTAACGCAGATTATATCCCGGATATTTGGTTCTATACCGGTTATTCTTATAGTAAAAATTGAAGGATAAGAAGATTTAGAAAATGTTAATTCTGCTAGTGCATAGTTTTCATTTTCTAGTCTTCTTGGTTTAGATTATATGGTTTAGATTTATATGGTTGGTTGGCTTCCGTTAGTCTCGAGAGACGATGGAAATGCGCCCATGAAAGGTGTCCTAGTTTGTAGCTGTGCAGCGTCTTCTGTGACTATAAAGTCCCACACGGGAGTGGCAATCATTGCTGCAGTTGATACACTTGAAGTATGAATCAGGTCTTGGTTGGAACTGCATCCTCTTCTCTCTGAGATCTTTTCTCATCAGCGAGCTGTCGTAACTTTTCCTCGCTGGCTTTCAGACCTGTGTACAGAGCATGTCGCCAGCTGGACTTGTCGAGGGCAAGCTCTTCCCAGGTGTTGACCTCTATTCCAAGAGCTTTCATATCCTGCTTGCAGACATCCTTGAAGCGAAGATGTGGCCGTCCTATTGATCTTCTGCATGAGGCAAGCTTTGAGTAGAGAAGGTCTTTGGGGATCCGTCCATCATCCATCCGATGCACATGGCCCAGCCATCTGATGCGACGTTGGCGGAGGAGTGTGACCATGCTGGGAATTTTGGTCTGTTGAAGCACCTCGTTGTTTGTCACACGATCGCTCCAGGTGATCCCAAGTATGCGACGGAGACAACGCATGTGAAAGGCGCTTAGTCGTTTTTCCTGAGAGACATACAGGGTCCAAGTTTCGTTGGCATACAGAAGAGTGCTAAGCACGCAGGCACGGTACACGGTGATCTTAGTGTTTAATGTCAGCTTGTTGTGTCTTTCCAATCCGCTTGTTGATTTCAACATCGAGTGAGAGGTTGTTGGTGATGGTAGAGCCAAGGTAAGTGAACTCACTGACTACTTCTAGTTTGTAGTTGTTAATGGTTATGCTGGGAGGGTCTGTGTCCTGAGCCATCACGTTGGTTTTCTTTAGGCTGATGGTCAGCCCGAATTCATCACATGCTTTAGCAAAGCGGTCAATCGGGCATTGTAGTTCAGCTTCTGTGTGAGTGACTATAGCAGCATCATCTGCAAAAAGAGCATGTCCCTAATGGTTGTTTTCCTTACTTTGCTCATTGCCTTCAGTCGAGCCAGGTTGAACAGTCTGCCGTCTGAACGCGTGTGCAGGTAGATCCCTTCTGTGGACGTCCCAAAGGCGTACTTAAGCAGGACAGCGAAGAAGATGCCAAAGAGCGTGGGGGCAAGGACACAGCCTTGTTTCACTCCGCTGTGGATATTGAATGGTTCGGACGATGAGCCATCATACTGCACTGTGCCTTTCATGTCTTCGTGGAAGGATTGGACCATGCTTAACACCTTTGGAGGGCATCCAATCTTCGTCAGGATTTTGAAGAGTCCGTCTCTGCTGACCAGATCGAATGTTTTGGTGATGTCTATAAAAGCCAGGAAGAGGGGTCTGTGTTGTTCCATGCGTTTCTCCTGCAGTTGCCTGATGGAGAAGATCATGTCGATTGTGGACCTCTCTGCGTGGAACCCACACTGAGACTCTGGATATACTCTGTCGGCAAGCGTCTGCAGTCTGTTCAGGATGACTCTAGCGAAGACTTTACCCACGATGCTGAGAAGTGATATGCCCTGTAGTTGTTGCAGTCACTTCTGTTGCCCTTGTTCTTATACAGGGTTATGATGTTGGCGTCTCTCATGTCCTGAGGCACTACACCTTTATCCCAGCACTGGCAGAGAAGATCATAAAGGTGTGTGAACAGCACACTGCCGCCACATTTGATGACTTCTGCTGGGATGCCATCCTTTCCTGGGGCTTTACCTGTGGTCAGTTTCTCTAATGCCAGCTTTAGTTTTGTCTCAATAGGTTTCTCATCCAGTTTGGTCAAACAAGGGAGGTTTTCAATGGCGTTGAGGGCATTGTTGTTCACGTTATTCTCTCTGGAATACAGTTCAGAGTAGTACTCCACCCAGCGCTCCATCTGTTTGCCCTTGTCATGAATGATATCTCCTGCAGAAGACTTCAGTGGAGCTATCACTTTCTTCGTTGGACCCATTGCTTTCTTTATGCCATTATACATGCCTCTGATGTTTCACTGCATTTAGTGACATCTCGGCAACTCCTGCGACGCCGCTGGTGCCATGACGTATATATATATATATATATATATATATATATATATATATATATATATATATATAATCTCTCGTTTACTAGAATTCTACCTAAAATCTAGTTTCCAATTTAGTCATGTCATGAAACTAATCTCGTTTTTTTCTTTCGCTGTGAAACTCTCTCTCTCTCTCTCTCTCTCTCTCTCTCTCTCTCTCTCTCTCTCTCTCTCTCTCTCTCTCTCTCTCTCTCTCTCTCTCTCTCTCTCTCTCTTTGCAGCAAATATTACATATCCAAGAGAAATATAATCTGCTGACAAAATAGAAATCGTATAGATGGTTAATTAGTCGGAAAGCTTGTTGGACTTCGTTATTCTTTAGTATTGTACAGCGGGGGCTATTTTGGTGGTGGGATGATGGTAACTAGTTAATGAACGTTTGTAATATGATTATCAGTTGTTCTTTTCCACGTTTACCGCTAAAACACGAACAATTTTTGGGGCAGTTGCTCCTATTAAATCAGTACGGTATTTATATCACTTGATGATTCCGTAAACAAGTGCTGTATTTATAACACATCGTGATATTGTAAACAGGGACCGTATTTATTGTGCGTGGTGATATTGTACCCATGTACGGTATGAACACTCATGGTGGTATTGTACACACGTACTTTATTTATAGCAATTGGTTATCGTAAACATATACTGGATTTATAACACCGTTAGATTGTAAACCTGTACTGCATTTATAACACTTCGTAATAAGGTAAACAGGTACCGATTTATAACACTCGGTGATCTGGTACACATGTACGATATTAAATAACACACAGGGTGGTATGTTCACCTGTACAGTATTTGTTGTAATTTGTTAGATCGTAAACATGTACGGGATTTATAAACCTTGGTTAGATGATAAACGTGTACTGTATTTATAACACTGGGTGATATTGTATACATGTACGGTATTTATAACACTTATTGTAAACCAGAACTGTATTTTTAACAATCGATGATGGGGAAAGAAGTACACTTTTTATAAAGACGATATCAAACGTGTTGCATTAATAATACTTGATGATATTGAACTGATGCTACTGTAAACATGTACAATATTTATTCGCCGCTTCTGTGGCCTAAGTAGTTAGAGCGTCCGCCTCATAGGCTGGAAAACGCTGGTTCTAATCCCTAGCCGTTACCTCGTTTAATATGAAGATGTTAGTATTAGGACTGGTAGGCCAGGTGTGAGGATAATGCGACTGGGTGGGGGATATCATGCTACATGCCTGCAGCACGATGTAAAGGGGTAACTTATAAGCTGTCATACCGCAGATGTCGAAGCGATATGACTACAGAATTGTTAAAGCTAGGTTCCAGATCCAAATCACCCACCCATCCACCCACTCAATGTTTATAACGCTTGATAATATGCTTACAAGTAGAGGTTTTATGACAATACTATTATGAATTCGTATATTTTTTATAACACTTTGTGGTATAAAGTAAACTCGTTCTCGAAATACTACCCGTTCTGTTAAAACAGTAGGTAACATTAATTAATCTGATTTGAGAACATTCTCTCTAAAGTCAGGTGTATTCTCATACCAGTGGCCTTTCAAGAGAAGTTTTGTTGTATTGAATCAAGAGAGATTTTACTGAATTAAAACAAACTTCAATGAAGTTGAACTCAACAAGAGAGATAACTCTAAAAGGTTAAATTTCAAACATACGCGGATAAGTTCCCCTTTTCAAAGTGAAACTGCAGGTTAGTCCCGCGACATTTGTTTAATTAAATAGCGGAGGCTTAATGCTATCCGGCTTTTGATATTTCAGGCACTACCAGAATCTTTGTCAGCAGCACAGAGCCGACAGGATGTTTAAACATTTTATTTTAAAACTGAACATATGAAATTATTTTTACTCTTAAAAAGAGTATTCCGGGACCAGAGGAAATTCTCCAGAATCTTCTCATGGAAAATTTAACGTTATGATGACTTGCGAAGAGAATATTGTGACTTCTTGGTTTCACAATGCATTTTCCTATCACTGTATTTGGCATACAGCCATAACCTCTATCATGCCGCACCCTATACGATAACCGCAAAATCATCAGGGCTATTTTATGCCCATCAAACTTGTTTAATATGCACCGTATCGAATAATAAATTGAGAAAGGGACCTCAATCAGATTAGTTCATGGTAAATAGTTGTTACATCATGTTGTATACTGTGGGCCAATATTCAAACGAACAGGACCTAAATATATATAATAACATACTAATTTTGGGCCGAAATGTATTTAAAAAAAAACACGGCTTGGTTTTTATCATAGTTCAAGATTTGTTTTATTTGGTTTATTTTAATAGTCTGTAACACACACGCGCGCGCCCGCGCGAGCTCGCACGCACACACACAGAGTTTTTCTTATAACATGTTTTAACGTAAATATGCCAGCGGAAGGGAGGAGGTTAGAACACATTTCGAAAAGATCAGTTCCGCCATAATGGGGTTTAGAAGCAGATGAAGAATTACGTTGTAAGCGGAGACTTAATTTCTGTTAATAATATGCCTTTGTATAGATAGAGACGAATTGCTTTATTGTGAAAACAAATACGAGAACATTTTTAAGGACCACCTAATATATTTTTTTTAAACATCACTAACAATGAGTCGTAATCTCGCAGACCCCCATAAAATTTCAGTCTTGCAATTGAGTTTCTCGACAACTTTGTATTCCTTAATTGAAAACTGAGTAGAGTCCATACAGGTTATGAAATACTGTCTTTCCGCCCCCCCCCCCCCCCACAGCATATAACCAAACATTCCCAAAAACGTTTTGATTGTTTTCCAGCATCACGCAAACTCTTATTGAATAGAGTATTTGCTGCAGTATGTTATGCAGAAACATGTCGTGCTGCCATCTCAAATGTACCAAAGAAGATCCATCTGTTATACTTTTTCTGCAAATGGTTCCAGGAATCTTCTGTACAGAAATAAACCACTGTACTTATTCACTATTGAATATCAACGGTACTACGTTATATTGCAACAATTGCACTAGCAATACATCGAGATTTTAGAAGGCAGTTGGACACTATATCACTGATTCAAACGCAACAGTAGACTATAAGGAAAGATAATACATATCTGACGATGTCTTTTAATGTTATCAGATAGTAAGAATTAGTGTTAATAACTGAGTTGTGTAGCAATCGGCATGAGCACTGCATTTCAGATCACACAACTGACCGCTTCAGTCTTGATTTAACCAAAGAGTGAGATCTGCATTTTCTTTTCTATTGGGTTTCTGAACAAACTAAGATCAATCTTAGGCTTTAAAAGGTAGAATATTAAAAACAAATACACTCCAGTTGGAAGAAGAGTTAAAATAGTGGTCTAAACAATGCACGCCAATTAATATGTAAGAAAACATAAAAGAAAAGTAATATTATGGCTAAAATATTCGATATTTTGAATTATTTAGTATGTTGTATGGCTAAAATACTAGATATTCTGAATTATTTAGTATGTTGTATGGCTAAAATACCGGATATTTTAAATAATTTAGCATGTTGTATGACTAAAATACCAGATATTTTACATAATTTAATATGTTGAATGGCTAAATTACTCGATATCTTACATAGTTTAGTATGTTGTATGGATAACATGTTTCAATTGACAGAAATTCCAATGCACCCAAAATTAAGAACAAATTAAAATGTGCATGTAAACAAACTTGATCATGTGGACAATATGTTTGAAGAGTGAAAAGGCATATAGTATGTGAAAAAGTAGTGCAGGTGCGATACATAAACAAACAGAGGACAGATCCCTATTCCCCAGAAAACGCGTATTGTCCGTAAAATCTTTAATTAGATATCAGAATGTCTGCATGAGCATCCATACTAATATGTCTAGCAAGGCTAGTTGCTTTAATTTTGACGCCATCCACATTTCCTAAATTAGTTATTAGCAATTAGATTCAGAGTATTGGTTTCTTTTTTTTACGCATCAACTAGTAAATGTGGCCATTTATGTAGTTTATTTTCAGGAGCTATCGCAATAACGTTTTCATCTATTAGTTCATACTTTTTATTGAAAATCTTGGTCCACAGAAAAGACTGGAAAGCTGATAGCCATGTGACAAAATAATCTTTATATTGTATACGATAAATATAAGATTTAGTGCAAACAACATGTTACTACATTGAGCATCTATCTAAATTATGTTGGGGCCCCCGATGGGCGACTGGTCAAAAGCGCTCACCTTTACCGATCACTGCCATTAGACCTCTCTCTCGGGACAGGACAGGGTGGTATGTGAGAAAGGTAACCAGTAAGTTCCCATAGGTCTGTGATTCTAACCTGGTCCTTCCCAGGTTATCATCCGTGCTGGTTGCTATTCATAGCAAATCACGTTCTGTGTTAAAGACCAAGCAATAACAAAAAAAAAAAAAAAGCAAACAACAAAATCATAATATTGTGAGGTTCGCATAAGCAAAGGTTTGTGGGGGATTTTTTTTTTGTCTTTCAAAAACATGCATTCCTATATAAAAACATATGCTATTTCTTAATATAATATTGAACATAACTGATCACAGATGATTCTTTTTGAAATCAACATGAGCATCGGACAAAAAGTAGGCATTTTATAAATATCTACATTTTGTTTTTATTGGATTTAAAGTTTTAAATGGGTAAGATAGTTATCATGCAATATTTTTTTGTGTTTACTTCTCAAATCAAGCTATACGCAGTGATTGTCTTGTAATTAGTGTAAACATGTATGTTAAAAAATTGTGTACATTTATTACTCTTCGAAATAATATCTGGTGGATTCTGTAAACTGTTGTCTTGACGGGAAGCCTTCGGAACACTCCAATATTTACGTTTAGCTTCTATAGTCCGTTTTTTTTAAATACTGAATTCTTAAACGTTTCTGGATTACTTTTTCGACTGTTTTATAAGCAGTACAGTAATAGCTATTATTTTTGTTCGGAGATAAATAGGCGTGACGTTAGTTAAAGTTGTATGGGCTAAAATGCCTACGTTTATTATCTTTAGCTCTTTAGTTATACAGGAAAGCAAATCCGTTTCTGTACTTATCACAACCAATTCTTCGCAGGTGATTTTAAGGCAATGGAATCAAACTGTAAGCAAATATTTCAATGTTAATAGTTTTGGTTTTTGCGCTCCCTCGCTTTAGATGATGTTACAAGTGTAATTGTAAAAGAAGAACACAAAATACATTGAACAATAGCATGTTAGTATCAGGTGCTCGTTGTGTTTTTGAAAACGTCTTTTATATACCTGGACCTTTTAATTGCGTTTGTGCATTTCCTGCAGTTGATTTTTCTATTTAACTTTCATTATACCCAGTTCAATCCAGACAGCTGCACTGTCCCAATCTTTAGCGTGTTTGATTCAGAGTGTGGATACGAATTTTGTCATGAGACTATCGTAAATCCGCTACCATGGTGTGGGAAGGAACTTGACTCTAATTGCCTAGGTACTAAACCTACTTGTGTTGCTCTCCCGTAAAACACCAAACATAATGGCCCTTGCTCGATTCTGTTCGCTCCAACATAAATAGATAACATCATAATTATAAAGTAAAAATCTTTGGTCCATTCAAATTGAAAATATAATCGCTTCATTGTGACATGATGATGTCTTTAACAAGCATTCTACCCAAAATTTTTTTTAGTGGCAGTGTTAGCATCTCCTTTTACCTTCATATCAAATAATATTAACACGACCCGGTCTGTTTGGAGTTAGCTTTAGTGTTGCTAGTTGTAATGTTTATTAGGAGTAATGCTGATCGAAGTAAATGTGATATATTGATGGTCATAGAACACCATAATTTTAATATATAGTCTCTACATTTGTTTCTCAGTACTGAACTTTCCACTGTGGGACAATGCAAATCATGTTAATCTAAAATACCTTCAAAAATGACTTTACGGTGAAGTTCTTGCCAAGGGATGATCTGCATTTTTTTGAGAGGCTGAATTGTAAACAAAACACCATGCAACGGAACAAAGATCTCGCTTCCGAATCATCACTATGGCCTTATTACTCAATGTGCACTGTTCCCCATATACACACAGACAACCCTACCATAAGCTCACATTCTAAAGAATAAACAATTTCCAATAAATCCTTACCATGAATGCCAAAATATAATTATTGTACCAACACCAAATGGAGACCGGAAAAAAATAATCTAAAAACAGACTGGGACTACATTCGTGGGTACTGAACTGGAAATTATTAATTGTGTACTGATTCCTGATGTAGTTGATCAAGGTACACAACTCCTTGTGGTATCTTTTCTGCCTGGATGGAGGTATTTATAGACGTGCATTTAAAGTTGTTCTAAAACAAAAGGCACCCGCTCTTTCGATTGAAAGAAACATCGGAGACTTTTTAAAAGCATTATTGTTAGCAAGATATACACTTGTTCCCATCACAAGCGATCATAAATATCCGTTACCTTTTATGAAGTTATTTTTCAAATTCTTTACAAACTATACCTTCATCTAACCTTTTGTTTTTGCTATCAGGGGCCCTGAATGGCCGAGTGGTCTAACGCGCTAACCGTTACGGATCACTGCCATCTTACCTCCGTCTGTGTGAGTTCGAGTCCAGACTCGGCTAACGTGGGTAAGTGAGAAAGCCTGCCAGTAGCTTCTGGTGGGTCGGTGGTTCTTCTCGGGGTTTTCCAGGGTTCTTCCTCCACCATTAATACTGGCCGCCATGTATAGCCTATCTTGTGCTGAAAAATGGCGTTAAACCCTATACCAAACGTTTTTGCTATCGTCATTTTAATTGATAAGTAAAATTTGTAAGATAATCAACGTAAACCCAAACAAATTTTACGTGCAAGATGATTTCCAACAAGACAAGTTAAATCATAAGTTTTTAACTTTGTATGAGGTGAAATATAGTGATATATTGAATAAATGAATGAAAGCCAAAACATTGAATTCGATAGTTTTAAACATAATCAGTATATTTTATGAGTAAACATCATCAAAACTTAAAGACGCAATAGTGCAGCTGAGAATCAGTTTAGATAATTTAAACCAGTGAACATATTTAACAAACTAGATATCAGCTAGTTCCATAACAATTACATCTTCAACAGTTCTTTCCTTGCCAGCTGATTGAATAAACGCACGAGTACTAGCGTACTGGTACCATGAGTACCCTTGGTACTAGCGTAATGATAACAGATTTTACAGTTTTTATTATAGCGACAAATACTCGAAGAAAAAACAAATGGATAAATATTATTTTAATTATTTTTAGGTTCCTCATTGATCTATTGTCGGACTTTTGAAATCAAAATGTTGGAAATTTATTAAACTAGCATACCACGATGAAGGGAATCATAGCTTCAGTGACGAAAACAAGAATTATAGTGAGGTAAGCAATTTCGTAAGATTTTATTCCGTTGTCTTTGAGTTCATTTTGTAAAGTGTCCACGTTGTAGGGACATTATCTAAGCATTGATTTAAAACTTTATATTATTTAATTTGAAAATGACTTGAAAGTTTAAGTAGTCATTCCTAACGGTTGCACGCGTCTTCTTGATTTGTTTATCGCCAATTTTCCAGCTCTTTATTAATAAAGAATTTGACATTTTGTCTGATTAAAGTTGAATTTGCGATAACTATGTTCAGTTTTATTTGTATTCTTCGATTCCTGGTCCAATTATATTTCAAGCTGGACTTTGTCCATTTCTCCTTTACTAAAATAACTACGACATATATGATGGAGAAGGTTGTTGTGAAACGAATGGTTTATAAGCGTTTATGATGTTTATGCTGATACTGGTACAAAATAAATGCACGATCAAATTCAAGTTGACAATACCGTAAAACTACCAATGAGATAATTATATGCCTGTAACTAATATTGTAGCAAACTTCTACACAAATGAATTAAAACTGGAGGAATTATTCTCAAATTCTGGTTATTCTAGACACCGAAAGAAATGACGCAAGAGGTGTAAACAGACATAATAATGGTAAAATATGACTCATATTCAAAGGCAGAATCGATGGAACTATTTATTGAAGGATCAAACAACATAATGAAAAAAAACCCCAACCTGTTATCACCTAGTTAAATAGATAGAAGATCGGAGGATCAAGTATGTTGCTACAATTAGTTTTTGAATCAATGGCTCAGGAAACAAATTCCTAAGCGCTCGACCAAGGGACGAGTGAGTTGCTAGATTTACTACACCCTGTCTTCGTGGTAATCAGCACAGAACACTTTTCCACTACACTACTTAAACTTTTACTACAAAAATAAAATAAAACACATGCAAGATTCATACTAAAATACGTCAAAACCTTGACAATATTATGTTATAATACAATGCTATTTTAGGCAAACAAAAATGCACAAGGTTTGTAACTCGAGAAATGACAGTTGCACATTGAATTTATTAAATGTATACAGTTAAATGTGTCAGTATTCTATGGGTCATCATTTTCCTTTTCGAGAAACCGCTCCGGTGGCCTAGTGGTTAGAGCGTCTGCCTCAGATGCGGTAGGTTGTGGGTTCCATCCCAAGTCGAGTCATATTAAAGTTATACAAAAAATGGTACTAACAGCTACCTCGCTTGACGCTCAGCATTAAGAAGTTAGAGTTAGGACTGGTTTTCCTGGTGTCAGGATAATGTGACTTGGTGGGACATCATGCTACATGTCTGCAGCATGATGTCCCAGTGTTAGACATCACTATAAACTGCCACACTGCAGACATCGTAGCGATATGATTGAAAAATTGTTAAAAGCTAGGTTAAAAATTATAAACACCAACACACCACACTTTTTCAAAAGGCTGTCACTCATCTTTATAGATTATGATTTTAGGAAGTTAGGAGACATAGAAAATGCTAACATAATTTTCGTCTGGTCAGACATTGCTGCCTTGGTCCCATGTCGAGGGTCATTTCAAGACTTTGTATTAATACACAATCACTCCAAAATAAAAACACCAATTTTTTTTTAAATATAAGTTTGTTTTTAAATTTCGCGTGACCGGTGTCAGTAACTCAGGCATTCAGACACAAATTAATATTAATCTTAATATTCATTTCATTCCATGCATAGTTTACAAAACTTTTTCCATCACTGACTTATAATAATCCAGACTGGAACATACAGCAGTGTCTGACAAAAACAAAATTGTGAATATTTGATATGCCTTAGAAAAATAATTAAAATTTTCTAAGATAAAATATTAAAGACCTTTCCTATTTTGACTTTTTAAAATTCTGAACACAATTCTTTCTAATCGACAGCGATATTAATTCGATAGTGAATTTATTAGTTTCAACTCTCTGTACTATAATATGTGTAGTAGGACAGTGTCTCGAAACGCACCGAAACACCAGAACACACCGAAACGCACCTCATTTATAACGTATGTATACCGGTAATTCATATCTGAAATTTTATTATTTATATAATAAGTTATTATGTACCTTTGTATTTAAAGTGATACAACTCAAACTAATAAGAAACTAAAAATTGCTTACTTTTTTTAAAAAAAAGTAAATTAATTGGAATATTAACAGCGTGTATTGCAATGCATATATGAGTTTAATGCTTAATGTAATAATAATAATAATAATAATAATAATAATAATAATAATAATAATAATAATAATAATAATAATAATAATAATAATAATAATAATAATACCATTTTGATAATTAATATAATTTTAATGTAGTTATTAATAATTACATTTTTCTTATTATCTTAAGTTCCGGAATGTGAATATCTTGCGCCAACCAGCAAGTTAAACAGCTGTAAAGTTTAAGTGTAACTTTCATGAATAATACGCAAACAAATATTTTTAATGGTCTGAATGCAAAGAAACGTGCAAGAAGGGCGTGTCAAATCATTTCCTTATTTCGGTATTTATATCACAACAAAAGTTGTTTGAGCACGATTCGGAGCAGTTACATTTTCCATACTGATTACCGTTACTGGTATATAGAACAAATGTATTAGCTAATAGTACATAGTACACCACTGGTTGGCTACTGTATGCTTTCAAGCATATCGACAGTCTTTCATTAACCGTTTTTTAAACCTATTCTGCTATTGGAGGAAGAGAACTGAATAATATATAGCTGCAGAAATGGGTTTAATACACAAGGACATTTTTTTTGAACATTCGTCCCTTAAAATATACTAAGTAATTAACACGTTGTACTGAACAATTTTCTAGTACAGGTCGTGTGTCTCGTTATCATACAATAATTAGTTTTATAATTAAAATGTGTATCAACATGCATGGCCCACATTATACATCTTTGGTTGATATGGCTTGGAGAAGAAGGACCATCCTCTTACAGTATATACATGTTCATGTATACTATTGACATAGCCAACCATAAAACTATAATATAACTTTTATTAATATGAAATTTGAATATGATCACAAATATGCGGACACTTAAATTTATTAGCAATCAAACAGTGAATTTGCAGAGTATACGGTTTTAAAAATCAGTCTAATGACAGTGAGCTGATTCAAACATACATGATGGTTTATACACTGGATCTCGGAAGTTACCATGCAACAAGTGCGTTCGTTGCAATATACCATATCTAAAATTATTCTATTTGTTTGTCTTAATATTCTTATTTATAATTGTTTTTTCATTTATTTTAAATTTTCTTTGCCCTGGTTTCTTTCCGTGTGTCCTCGAGCCACGAATTCTGACTGTCTGTGTGATGATGTCGTGAATTTAATATCTATAAAAATGAAGTTTTTGAATTTTTTGTCTTTGTTCGGTAGTTTGTGGCACATGCACCTAATATGTTTTTGTAGTGGTGTTCACCAGGACCACAGTCTTAATTTCAAAATGAGGCTTACAATGATTATGTGACAACAAAAACGATATGACATGCATGAATAATCAAATGCTATAAATGATTTCCTGAATAGGTTGATGTTTTAACTGTGATGTATCATTTGTGTATATCTATCAATTCAGTATGACCAAATGTGTTATTGACTTTAGTTACAAATTCTAGTCAGTATTAATTATTATTTTAGTCATGGTGTACAAGGTGGGGGCATTGTAGGTACCACTTATTAATATTAAACTAAGAAAAAGCTCATCTGATCATTAGTTTCAAGTCTGTAGAAATACACAATACAAAATATTATATGGACATGAAAATAATGACAAAATTTGATTTACTTTTTAACCTGGTTTTCATCCACATTGACTAAAAACTTGTGAATGAAATGGTTTCTTAAACCACAATTTTAATCTTAGCACAAAACAACACAAAAATATAAAGTATCTAAGAAGACTGTACTTTGACGAATAGAGACTATAGAATTGTGTACTAAAAACAAAGAACTGATGGAATACTAAGAATAATATGTACTAACAAATAACAACAAATTGATTATTATTGTTATAATATCTCATATACACTACCCTTAGACAAATATAAACGACTTTGCAAATATTTGGGAAATTATGTAAAACAACTTAATTTTAAGAATTTGGTCCAAGGTTTTAATTATTTGTTGTACTTGTTAGAAACACATCCTCTGTGTTCAGGTAACATATTTTATTAATATCAACTATGTTACAAGTAGATGTTTCTGATGTATTTGCATATTCAAAATGATAGTACTCAAGTAGTGTGTGAACCCTCACTCAAATATAATTAAATGCACCATACGAAAATCTTGATCGTCAAGTTATTTGATTATATTCAGAAAGTCACCGTAAATCTCTATAATTAAGACTCAGTTGGTAGTGCAAGTTTGTGTTTTTTTAGATGTTTACAAGATACCCCATCAAATTAACAAAACAGTTTTAATCCTTGGATTCAAATACCCAATTTAGTAAATTGTTATCCACAGCTACGTCAATGTAAGTAAATGTACGCAATAGGGTTTACTACTGCTAGTACAAAATCTGCTTGCTATTATTCCACCTCGGGGAAAAATAGTTTAGACTTCCTAATTAAATATATTTTTTTGGGGAAATCTTTTATATCCCTAATTAAAGGAAAAGTACTTACGGCATCCGAGTGTTCAATCTCCTGTGAGTTTAAAAGGGGACCAGGCTACAATTAAGAAAACAATACTAGTCAAATTCTTAGCTTGGGGTACTCGGGCAGAGGGTCTGGGTGACCTCCTGAATATTTGCCCCAAGGGGTTTAGATAAGCTCTCAAAACAGAGGTAATTGGCTTCAAATTACCACCCTAATCCTAAAACTCAGCGTATCTATGTATGTGCAATAATTAAGCTTGGAGTATAGATGAGTTTACCTCTAGACTGAATCTAACAGTTAGATTATTACGAATGAAGAGAATAGTGCAGCATATTGGACGTACTAAAAATAAAAATTAAAGGTAGGTGTTTTGATTTTATATATTTTAGGAATAGGTTTAAGGAAAAAAGACTAAATTTAAACAAACTACTTGATATTCTTTTTTAAAAACCGATACTTCGTAACATACATATATATGAGGGTAAACTCGAACTGACATCTTGCGCGTTCTAATCAAAATATTCATGTACATTTTTATGCTAAAAAAAATGCATCTGCACGACATTATAAATTTAAGTCTGCTGATCAGTATTGATTTATAAAAGGCGGGAGCTCAAGAAAAAACGACCGTTCTCTTCGGCAGCTATTTGGTCTTTTTTACGATATGTTTACAAGGTGCAAAATGACAAAGACTGTACGGTATCCATGATAACTATACGACGGTATCTCGCAAATAAAAATCATTATTTTATAATACATTCTCCGTGAGTGCAAATGATAATCTTTTCGCTAGCACAGGTTACAAAAGTATTATTAAAGCAAGTTATTGTTGTGTAGGAAACATCAATAATGATTGCAAAAGGCAAAAAAGAAGCCCGGATGATGAATAAACACAACTGGGAGCAGCAATAAGCTCCTTGCTTAAACTTACCGACAGGATATCAAATACAAATGTTATTTTATTACGAAGCAAAACAAATTCTGAAACTGAATTTTTGGTCTCTTTTAAGTGTGTCGATTTTTTCTTATGAAGTCTTATGACATAATGAAGCCAAGTTTGGTTTTCTTATGAAGTACTCCGACAGAAGGAAGCCAATTTTTTTTTTTTTGGATTCTTTAAGTATGACCATTTATTTTCTTTCTTAAAGCTGGCCGACAAAGGGAAGCTATCACTGATTTCATTTTGCCTGTGTTAACGGGAAATTTTATAAATTGAAACAATATAAGTTTGGAAAGCCGTACCTGGTCTGAAAAGATCAAAAAGAGAGAACACCCTCCAAAACAAAAAAGTAATAAGGCTGAACATGAAATTAGTTTTCAGTATTTCCATCTAAATACACCCTTAACATAGTTTATAGTGTTTTATTTTTCAACGACAAGAAGCATATACTTCGACTTATGGGATAAATGCACGTCTTGTCCAATTGGCGTCCTATACAGGATGGGAAATCGTAGCTAAGGGGAAGTAAAGATGTATACTTCTAGTTCGCGTAATTAAATTTTCATTTCGTTTTACACTTGATAATTTTTTTATATCTTTTTGTGCGATAATAACTATTTTGATGTAAAAAGAAAAATATTGGAATATAGCTGGTGACCTTTAAGAATGAATTTAAGAGCTGTAGGTAAGTGTTTTCTTGAATGTCCAATAAATACTGTACATTTTTTTCTTGTTGACCAACGTATCGGAATTAATTTCATAATCACTCGTGTTCGGTTGTCAAATACTGCACAACGTAACTTTACTGTATTTATAGATATTTCATAATAAACATAAGGATTTCATATTTATGTATTAAGTTTCTTTTATTATTTACAATTATAGCACTTAGTACTTGATAAATAAATGTGTCATATGGGATCAGGTTCCTTTAGACCTGACCTTTTCAACACTTGTACTTTTTGGTCATGTTCTCTATTGATAACGGTCCGTTTTCACCCTGAACCGTATATATTATCACAGATGTTTGCAGTTTTGTAAAAAAAAACAAAAAAAAAAAAACAAAAAAAAAAAAAAAAAACACGACGAAATTTCTGACAACGTGTAATCACCTTAACGGTATTATAAATTAACACAAGGAACGTAATGGTGACCACAACCCTCCGCTCGATTCGACTTTTCCCACGCGTTTTTTTTATCGCTTTAGTATCGTAAAAAGATCTAAAAGCAATACGTATCCATTAAAAAAACAAAAAAACCCCCAACAGTAACGTACAAAAGCATCACTCTCGGACGACCATGGCATGAAACCAATCCGACGAATTAACCTTTATTTTCACCAATACGTTGAAAACCAGGAACAGAGCGGTCATTACAGGAAGTAGTACTAATATTAGTACCCTTAGTCCTACCTGGAATCAGTACACAATTAATAAAATCCGGTTCACACGAATGTAGTCCCAGTCTATTTTTAGATCACTTTTTCCGGTCTAAATTTGGTGGTGATACTAGAGTTAGATTTTGACATTCTTGGTAAGGATTTAAAGGCAATTGATTATTCTTTAAAATGTGAGCTTATGGTGTGGTTGTCTGTGTGTATTTCGGCGACAGTGCACATTGAGTAATAAGGTCATGGTGATGATCCGGAAGTGAAATCTGTGTTCCGTTGCCTGGTGTTTTGTTTACAATTCAGCCTCTCAAAAAAATGCAGGTCAACCCTTGACAAGAACTAAACCGTAAAGTCATCTTTAAAGGTATTTTAGATTAACATATGAGTTGTATTGATTGTCACACAGTGGAAAGTTCAGTACTGAGAAACAAATGTAGAGACCATATAGTCAAATTAATTGTGTACTATGGCCTGTCAGTAAAAACTTGAAACTGATATAAATTTTTTATTATTAATGACATATACATGAAATTTTAATATGTTATGTATATTGACTTTAAAAATATAAAAATGAAATTAAAAGTAAAAAGTAATTTTAATTTTAAAAATTTAAATGAAATTTAAAAAAAATTAAAAAATAAAAAATTTCCACCAAGTATACACATATATAATATTTTTTGGGAATGATATTAAATGATATCAGCATATATATACTCCTACACCATATACAAGCTCAAATGATGGATATTTGTCAAATTGGATCAGAGAAAATATCTTTATTACTCAAAATGAGACCCTCATTTAAAATACATGAATACAAAATTCTATTTTGCTTTGTACCTTTAGGTCATTGAAACTATTTATTTGGGGTTCAAACAGTTAATTTATGTGTTTATGATGGGGTGACTTCCTGAGTAACACATATCTGCTTGTATAGCTATCAGTAATTGTTTATGACCATAGTTATAGGGTATATAGTGAGAGGACAGAGATGAAGACTTTATACTAGAACCTGTTCAAGTTCTCTACAAAATCATATTAAGCTGTCAGAGAATGAAATACAGGTCAGAGGGGTAAAATATACTTTATCCAGGTATATTTACCATTGCATGTAAGAAAACAGCAAACTGATGTAAGTTGAACACAGAATGCATTCCATTTTATTGTTCAGTTTCTTTAAGATGTTGATTGGTATAGTGCGACATTGTAGCCCAGATGATATTATGGGAATTCTCATGATCCATTTTGCTTTATGCATTATTAATGACTAATAATATTTGTTATCTGACACTTTAAAGATTACATAAGTAATATTCAAACAAATTATTTGAATTTAACTTTCTACAACTGATCCTAACATGGTTACATAGCTGACATGAACAAATATGTATATATTTTGTAATGTTTGGAATCAAAAGTTGACATTGTTAGGCTGACATGGTACCTATAGTGAATCTGTAAGGCTCAGTTTTGACTGTGTGCACTTAAAATATCCCAAGATGTTATTTTCATCATGACTATGCCTCTGTATGGTAACACATTTCAATTTAGTACTTTGACAGAGGGCGGTATTGCAGCATCAGCTGATATTTGATTCCATTGAATCATTGAATCATTGAACTTAATAACTTAGTAGCCAAGACTCTTAAAAATAGACTATAAATGTTCAAACAGATTATTTGAATCATGTTTGCACATGTGATTTTAACAAGTACATTGCATATGTTCCACACATGCAAATATCCATCCTTGTTTACAAGTTTTCGGGATGAAAATTTCACATTGAGTTGATGATATAGGATCTATTGGTACCTATAGTTGATCTGTGTGGCCACATTTTGCTATATTCACTCACAATATCTAAAATTGTTTTTCCTTCATGAATAGGATTGCATATAGTAATAAGTTTTAATTTGGTACATTGTCATTTGACTTTCCACTATACTGGTATGTATCAATGTTTGAACCAATGATCAAACCTCACTGTTCCAACATTGCCTTAAACTTTATGATACATACTCTACCTGATTAGTTATTTAACCTGTAAATGGCTAAATATGCTTGTAGAAACTTCATCTATTTTTAGGATGCATTTGTCACTTTAATACATGCCCATTGCTTCACATCTTTGAGTGTCACTCTATCAAGTTTACCTTTTTTAACCATATTTGCAACCTGAATGTTATTTTGAAATCACCATATTTAACACATTTTAACTTCATTTGCCTACATCTTCCTTTTTTTTAGAATTAAGTAAAACATGTTATATATTTTCAGGTCTAGTCTGGTATCTGGAACAAATTATTAGAGTTGGATCAATTTGGAAGCTCTCCAGTAGTCCAATGGTGATAGCAAGGTCTCATAAGGACATGTGCAGTGTGCTGCTATAAGTGACCAAGATGAGTTCATATCAGTACACTGATATACAGCATCTCAAAGACATGGCTTAGATCTTCATGAGAGAGATTCGCATCTTTTTTTCAGAAAGGTGAAACTGTATTTTCATATTGCATTGTTGACTTTTGTAGTTATCGGCATAAAAATGGAATGCATATTTGCTATAAGACATGGTAGTGGTCCCATCAAAACTTTAAATTTGAGTGGGATATTAGTTATACAAACAACTGTCCAAGTACCTGAAACAATAAATGTGGAACATAGTACCTGTCATTGTTTCTTTAGTATGTACACCTATATGCATCTGGATAGGCATATTGCAATTTACTGTCAAAATCACTGTGAGCTATCATGCTTCAGTACCCCTGGGATTAATATTATCAGTTGTACAGACCTAAACTACCATTTGTTTTAAAGACCATTCATTAATCAACATTGCTGCCTTAAATTTGTCAAACTGAATGTCATAACTTGTATGAAAATTTATTTTTTGTAAAATAAAAAGTTTTTAAAATTTATATATTTATTTAAATTTCCATTAAAATTTAATATATCAATAATTTTTAATTTCAAGACTATTTTCAGACAGGCCTTATCAAGTATTACAATTAGGTTTTTACTGCATTGAAAACTTCCTATAATTAAGGAAGATATAACAAATTTAGTTTTGATTTCTTAAGAACAATTGGACCTCAAGTTGCACCCTATAGAACACAAGCACTACACACTTTCTGACAGCTGTCACATGTGTTGCTTGCAAGAAAATTTCAAAAGACTTTATGTATGAAGTTGAAACAGTAGTGGCATGCAAAATAAAATGCAAATATAAAAGTTTGACAAAAACATTGACCCTTTCAGGAATCAGTACACAATTAATAAAATCCGGTTCAGTACCCACGAATGTAGTCCCAGTCTTTTTTTAGATCACTTTTTCCGGTCTAAATTTGGTGGTGATACTAGAGTTAGATTTTGGCATTCTTGGTAAGGATTTAAAGGCAATTGATTATTCTTTAAAATGTGAGCTTATGGTGTGGTTGTCTGTGTGTATTTCGGCGACAGTGCACATTGAGTAATAAGGTCATGGTGATGATCCGGAAGTGAAATCTGTGTTCCGTTGCCTGGTGTTTTGTTTACAATTCAGCCTCTCAAAAAAATGCAGGTCAACCCTTGACAAGAACTAAACCGTAAAGTCATCTTTGAAGGTATTTTAGATTAACATATGATTTGTATTGATTGTCACACAGTGGAAAGTTCAGTACTGAGAAACAAATGTAGAGACCATATAGTTAAATTAATTGTGTACTATGGCCATCTCGTGGACAGGGTACTAACATGAGTTGAGCAGCTGGGTGTGAAACATACCCGGCTCTTTGTTTTATTTATTTTTTTTTTATAGCCTAATATAAAAAATTTAATACATGTTCTTTGATTTGAATAAAATGAAGTAAAATTGAGTAGTCCTCTTTTTTAATAATGGAACTATCGGAAATCATTGTAGAAATAGTGGTAAAATATCGTTTACCTGTGGTAAAATCTCGTTTACCTTTTTTATCCGATCCAATATTTTCGTTTCGATCGTCCGCCATATTAGTTAAAATAATGCCTACTTCCATTCTCAGCCTCATTTGTTTGTATGCCATATAAGGACGTTAAGGCATAATTTGGAAACGTAAACAGATCGTAGTAAAAAAAAAAACAAATTGGCGCGGTTTGAGTCGGAAATTCTGCGGATTAAAAGTATATACGGTTTACCGGTGTCTTTGAAATTCCACCAAGAAGCCAATATTTTCCAAACAAAAACTCTATTCCGCAATTTATCCAAGTATCCATTCTCCATCTTCGCGCGTTATGTCATCTAATACCTAGCGTAGAAAATATATATATATATATATATATATATATATATATATATATATATATATATATATATATATATATATATATAGTCTGGCAGGCGGCGAGAGTGTTGCGTTATCTGTCATGGTGGACACGGTGAGGTTAGCGTAACTATGCCATTTTATATAATCCTGTAAAGGCTTAAACAATTTAAAAGAAGACAAACTTGTTTCACAAAATGTTTATACTTATGTAGTAGACTTTTAAACTATTTGTGTTTCTGACTTTTGTGAGGACTTTTTTTGTTGCTCCATTACATGATATGGAATCAGTTCTTAGCCTCGTCCACAACAAACCATGTTGAAGCTAGGACATCGTAGCTATATGTATAACGGTACCAATTGTACAATCACAGGTGGGCGGAACTTGATGGTGGGCGGAACTTGAGGATTAGGGAACATTGCATTCAGAAATAAACAAAACTAGCTGTGATTGGTGCATTATATAAGAGTTGCACTTTCTGTATGGTTTTAAAAAAGTCAAGCCTCTTGGCAACATGTGAGATTATGTTAATTCATATCTAGATAACAATTTGTATTTAAAAAAAAAGCAATGTGGTACACATGACTGAAAATGTGTATGGTGTAACAATATAACTCTTACCCCTGTCTAGTTCCAGCAGAGTTATCTCTCTTAAATGCAACGGAGTATCTGTTAACGATCTTAACAAATTGACAATCTAACATTGTTCTCTGTGATAGAAAGTATATTTATTTTGCAAAACGTTAGCTTTGAGGTCTATGGAAAAACAATTGGTACCGTGATACCTATACAGGAAGTAGATCATTTCTACAGCGGGCTAAATAATGTCATGAGAACAAGATATTCTTTTTTCCAGATTGCATCATTTAATAATTTTTGCATACATTTCCAGAACAGAATATGTAGTTAAAGTTCTGATAGTACAAATAATGGTTGAACACGTCATCACATTCAAATATTAGAACCTAATATTAAAAGAGAACAGATTCTGCGCCATGTTCGGAACGATTATTATACCTTAGGTGGCGCTCTACAGTTTCGTATTTAGCATAGGGTTAAAATTTTAAAGAAAAAGAGTTTCCCCGGGTTGCCTCACTAGTTATACTGGTTATTTAAAAGAGACTTTGTATATCTTAGGTGTTGTTCAAAGAACCTTTAATTCCCTTTATTTTGATGTATGATTGATGGGTGTAATATGGGTTAGAGAATATACAGCTTGGCCTTACTCCAGATGTGCATCTTTCAAAAACGTGCTAGCTCTACTTGCTCATTTTCACTTCTCGAACTTCAGAGGTAAATTGTAAAAAAAAGAGCCGATAACTTTTTTTACATTTTATGTATTTGGTAATTCAGTCATTGCACTTTTACAAGCTGGTATTATCTAGTTTGGCAAAATTCATTTTCCATATTTTAATAGCTGCCAAGAATAGTGTATTTTAGACAAATTTAGGTGGATTTTTGGAGCACAAGGGAGCAGTCATTTTAGTTAGCAGTGTCCAAAGATCATTTAAAATTTCCAAAAGTACAATATCCAAAGAAATTTCATCCACATTACATGAAAGTAGTATATAGGTATGCCAACATTCTTTGCACTGTGCATGTTTAAAATGCAAACAACTTCACCTTACATACATCACTCTCTCAAAAGTACATAATAACTGGTGAGCGCCACCATAAAGAGAATATAGGTATTATTATTGTATGATTTAATTTTGATTGTACGATTGAAATATTTAAGTCGCAAGCATCAAAACAGTCCTTTGTAATAATTGTCATGTATTTACCCCCTCAGAACAGCATTTATTAGAGTCAGAGTCTTAAACCGGTACACCCCCCCTCCTTATGATAAAAAGTGAACTATTTTAAAAATGCGCATTGCATTTTGTCAACATAGCAACCAGTGTTATGCTGATAGACAGGAACATGAAACTAGCCATATTTATTCCTGAGATGTCAACAATAAATTTTGCAGTTATAAAAGGGATATAACAGGTGAGGTTCATAAAGGTCAAAGGTCAAAGGGTAAATATTAACTAATTCTTTGATATGGAAGAAAGCAAATTTGCTTTGTTATCATTTATTTTTTAATTTCATTGCAAATAAATGAAATAAAACATTTTCACTATGGATTTCTTTTACTTAATGCAACATTTTTCAATTTAAGTTGACTTTATTCCTATATTCTAAGACTTCTAATTTTCCCATAATGAAGGTCACTACTCACCCAAACATGCCTCATATCAAATTATGTATGCTAGAGCAAAAATAAGCATAATTAGCTTATTTTCCTGAATAAAATCATTGTTAATGTACCATTTTACTCAGAACATCATACATAATAATATGAAAATAAGAAAAATAATTTCATAAATGTTTATATTTGTTTTTAAGGTGGCGCTCTACAGTTTCGTATTTAGCATAGGGTTAAAATTTTAAAGAAAAAGAGTTTCCCCGGGTTGCCTCACTAGTTATACTGGTTATTTAAAAGAGACTTTGTATATCTTAGGTGTTGTTCAAAGAACCTTTAATTCCCTTTATTTTGATGTATGATTGATGGGTGTAATATGGGTTAGAGAATATACAGCTTGGCCTTACTCCAGATGTGCATCTTTCAAAAACGTGCTAGCTCTACTTGCTCATTTTCACTTCTCGAACTTCAGAGGTAAATTGTAAAAAAAAGAGCCGATAACTTTTTTTACATTTTATGTATTTGGTAATTCAGTCATTGCACTTTTACAAGCTGGTATTATCTAGTTTGGCAAAATTCATTTTCCATATTTTAATAGCTGCCAAGAATAGTGTATTTTAGACAAATTTAGGTGGATTTTTGGAGCACAAGGGAGCAGTCATTTTAGTTAGCAGTGTCCAAAGATCATTTAAAATTTCCAAAAGTACAATATCCAAAGAAATTTCATCCACATTACATGAAAGTAGTATATAGGTATGCCAACAATCTTTGCACTGTGCATGTTTAAAATGCAAACAACTTCACCTTACATACATCACTCTCTCAAAAGTACATAATAACTGGTGAGCGCCACCATAAAGAGAATATAGGTATTATTATTGTATGATTTAATTTTGATTGTACGATTGAAATATTTAAGTCGCAAGCATCAAAACAGTCCTTTGTAATAATTGTCATGTATTTACCCCCTCAGAACAGCATTTATTAGAGTCAGAGTCTTAAACCGGTACACCCCCCCTCCTTATGATAAAAAGTGAACTATTTTAAAAATGCGCATTGCATTTTGTCAACATAGCAACCAGTGTTATGCTGATAGACAGGAACATGAAACTAGCCATATTTATTTCTGAGATGTCAACAATAAATTTTGCAGTTATAAAAGGGATATAACAGGTGAGGTTCATAAAGGTCAAAGGTCAAAGGGTAAATATTAACTAATTCTTTGATATGGAAGAAAGCAAATTTGCTTTGTTATCATTTATTTTTTAATTTCATTGCAAATAAATGAAATAAAACATTTTCACTATGGATTTCTTTTACTTAATGCAACATTTTTCAATTTAAGTTGACTTTATTCCTATATTCTAAGACTTCTAATTTTCCCATAATGAAGGTCACTACTCACCCAAACATGCCTCATATCAAATTATGTATGCTAGAGCAAAAATAAGCATAATTAGCTTATTTTCCTGAATAAAATCATTGTTAATGTACCATTTTACTCAGAACATCATACATAATAATATGAAAATAAGAAAAATAATTTCATAAATGTTTATATTTGTTTTTAAGGTGGCGCTCTACAGTTTCGTATTTAGCATAGGGTTAAAATTTTAAAGAAAAAGAGTTTCCCCGGGTTGCCTCACTAGTTATACTGGTTATTTAAAAGAGACTTTGTATATCTTAGGTGTTGTTCAAAGAACCTTTAATTCCCTTTATTTTGATGTATGATTGATGGGTGTAATATGGGTTAGAGAATATACAGCTTGGCCTTACTCCAGATGTGCATCTTTCAAAAACGTGCTAGCTCTACTTGCTCATTTTCACTTCTCGAACTTCAGAGGTAAATTGTAAAAAAAAGAGCCGATAACTTTTTTTACATTTTATGTATTTGGTAATTCAGTCATTGCACTTTTACAAGCTGGTATTATCTAGTTTGGCAAAATTCATTTTCCATATTTTAATAGCTGCCAAGAATAGTGTATTTTAGACAAATTTAGGTGGATTTTTGGAGCACAAGGGAGCAGTCATTTTAGTTAGCAGTGTCCAAAGATCATTTAAAATTTCCAAAAGTACAATATCCAAAGAAATTTCATCCACATTACATGAAAGTAGTATATAGGTATGCCAACATTCTTTGCACTGTGCATGTTTAAAATGCAAACAACTTCACCTTACATACATCACTCTCTCAAAAGTACATAATAACTGGTGAGCGCCACCTTAACGCATTTTTACTGCAGGGTAAAAGCTAGCATAAATGATCAACTTCCGGTAATGACCGCGCTGTTTCACAGGGATTTGTTGCAAATAAAATTGGTAGTCTAACCTGTAATAATATAAAATAAGGGAAGACACGAGTCCGCACTCCCGGTAGTTCCATCCCTGCTAGTGTATCCTAATTGAGACTACTAATTTCTAACTTCAGACAGTCTTAATCAAGAATAGTTAAATTTTCAAAACAGCTCGACCCACTTCGTTCATTATGTGACATACGGGAGAAAATGCAATGATGGTTGGGCCGCACTATTCACCCAAAATCTGCCCCAAACCATCCGAAACCTGCCAAAATCCACCACAAACATATAAATCAAATTAAACATACCCAAAACCACAAGAATAAATTGCAAAGAGTACTATCTTGTTGAAACAGATAAATAATACCGCGTTTCTTTACATTGGATGGACATGACAAAAGGGAGGCAAATGTTTCTGGTTATGAAGTCAATGGTGAAATTCAAGACATCCCGAATGCAAACTGTACTGTTGGTCAGGTTATTGTTGTAATGTAAAAATCGGCGAACAGTTATTGCATTTTCTCAAATATTTCATAAACTGAACGGAATTTGTCGATCTGTTTTAAAAATTGAACTATTCTTGATTAAGACTGGCTTAAGTTGGAAATTAGCAGGCGCAAGTAGGATAAACTAGCAGGATTAGAACTACCGAGGGGTGCGAACTCGTATCTTGTGTTAAATTTACAGGTAAGGCTACATATTTTATTTGTAACAAACCCCTGTGGCTGGCGGTATATGGTCCTTTGGCAGTACTCATTTAATTTTAACCAAATGTACAAACAGAAAAAAAAAACGATTCAAAAACAAAATTATGAAGAAAGAAGAGATCCATATGTATGAAGTGTACCATGTACCGTAAATAAAGAAAATAAGTAACCTAACCAAGCACATAAAAAATAAATGCCCCTAAAACCCAACATATCATTATTGTTACAAATAATAATAATAATAATAATAATAATAATAATAATAATAATAATAATAATAATAATAACCGCTTTTGTCCTACCTTAACAATCTTATTCATTTTCAGCCAGTTAACGACTATAATACGATCTTAGCGAGCATACGAAAATCGTTGCATCAGAAAGTGACATGTTATGTCAATTCTTTTATGTGGCTGAACCCTAATATCCCCAACACTAAAAGTGTGACAAATTTGCCAATTAACATCAGTTATCTTGATCCCCATGACCAATCACCAGTGATTTTTTTTTCTCTCCTTAGTGGGGACAAACTTTTTTGGTTATTTAATTTGTACAAACAATCCGGGCTTTCCCCTGGATAAATAAAAGGGAGAACAGAAGAAAGCTACAAACTTAACTAAGTAATGAATTGGAATCAATCGGTACCCAAATAATCCTTTGTATTGACCATCCCATCCCTGCCGTGCATTATTACCTCATGATCTACTTATGCTGACCTATGGCCCAGTACAATTATGCTACCCTACTTTGCCTACAACTGACCCACTTCTGAAGAGGTGAATAAAACAGATAAAATTAATGGAATGGCTAATCCTTCTGTTTGTTGGTTGTTACAGATACTTAAACTCAGCAAGAAGAAATAGCAAACAAAAATAAATAACTTTTGCATAATTAAAAAATAATTATTTCTTTCTCAAAATACAAGAGCGAAAGAATCCCTATATTGGGTGTTAACTTATGCTACAGTAATATATACAGTACAATATTGCCAGGTGTTCACTCCTGTAAGTTTCATTCCTGGGAATGGAGATACTATTTTGTAAGAATACAGTCTTTCGATTTTTTAATTTACATGTACTTGCCATTGGTTATGTTTATGCTAGCTTATGACTTGCCAATAAAATGATCATACTTGGTTAACTGCACATGTGCTGAATTCACATAGCAGGTGATGACTGACCGTCCATATTTGTCATTCATTCCAATGACAGTTCAATCACTCTTGTTGATTTTGTCTGAAGGATAACATGTAGAAGCTATTCTGTTTATGATACTTTTCAGAGCTGTCAGAGCATGTTTCAAGAATTTAATTTTGACACTGGTTATCTTTTTGTAAAAATGAACGTTTTTTTATAGATTTTTTTTAGTGATCTTTGTGTTTGCAATGTTGGAGAATATAATAAAAGTTTGTATCGAGAATCGACGGTGGTTTGTATTGTATACTGGTAAATCTCTGCTTTTAGTTTGTGCTCATATGCCTTTTGTTATTAACAAACATGTATGTATATTTTTATAGCATGCCCATCTCTTTATCAAACAGATCACAGCAACGCTCTTTAAAAAAACCCATAAAAATATGTGCATGTGCATTCTCATTTACTAAGGCATATCATGTACATAATGAAATTTCAAGCACATGTTTTATTTTATTGACACCATATTGGTTTTTATTTATCTAGATCATCCGTTATCTCAATGTGTTTTGGCAAACCCCTAGGTCAGTGACATAACCAGGATCAACTGTATACACACACACACACACACACACACACACACACACACACACACACACACACACACACACACACACACACACACACACACACACACACACACAAACACACACAACTGTTTTAAGCTTTTTAATTGATACTGAATATGTCATTATTTAATGCTAAAAAAAGATTAAACTTTTTAAAGAATTTATATGGAGAAAGCAAATAATTACTGCTCTTCTTACATCAACTAGTTATGTTGCAGACAATAAGGTAATGCCCTGGAAATAGTTGTGTTCAAGTTACACATTCTTAAGTATCTCTCCTTTCATCATCAGGTAATCATGCCTGAAGAATCAAGAAACTGTTTTCTCCTGCTGTATGGGTCACAGACTGGACAGGCAAAGGCCATTGCTGAAGAAATTGCAGAGAAAGCTGAGCAACATGGGTTACGTGCTGACATTCACTGTCTCAGCCAGACTGAGAGAAAGGTAATAATATAAAATTTGCAATAACAGGGAATATGGATAATATTAACAAACCAAATGCATGACTTTCAGGTAATTATTGAACAGTTTAATAAAAGTGGAAGACCCTCCAACTAAAATGAGACAAATTTTTAATGATGGAGAAAATAATTATTGAAACTGAAAGAAGTGAAAAAGAGCAGACCACTTGCAAAAAAGCAATTGAAGTGTTGCTAAAACAAATGTAGGTTGTTATAAAGAAAAAAGAAATATATCAGTAACGATTTCATATGCTAAAAAATGTACATGTGATCTTCAGATATAACTGTGATTTCATGTTTAATGATAGAAGTATATCTTTATTGCTAACTAATTTTGTTTCAGATAAATGCATACAATAATTTAGCAAGAAATTTTAATAAAGAATAGAATGTACATTGTATGTTGTGGTTATTTTTCTTTCAATTGTTCTGAAAATGGACCTTGGAAACCGGTCTTTTCTACAAACCTATTTTGAGAGACCACCTGTCTTGAGATTGTTTTTTGTTGGCAGAAGGGGTGGTCTCTCATAATAGGTTTTACTGTATTTGTGATTGCCAAGGTCATCAGATTACCATATATTCAAAGTACATAAAGGTTTGCAAACAAGAAAATGTGATTTTTCCCTTCAAAAAATACTTTTAAGATACTAAATTAAAATTTGTATTATGGCACTGGACAGTAGCAGTGTTTTACATGCAAATATTCATACAAAACATAACTTTTCTCTTTACAATAATGTATTTTGCAAACAGAATCTATTCCCATTCTTTGGAATTGAATAAATATTTGAAATAAAATTAATGAGAAAAAGATCAATTACATGTTTGTGGGTAGGTTAGGGGCCATACATTCAGTGAAAACTCCATGAACACATTGCAGTTAAATGCCTAAACAGGCAAATATATCATATTATAAAGGAAGAAACTTTGTTTTGGACTAGAAAGAGAAAACAATTTTTAACATTTGTTGCTTTAATAAGGTCTGCCAAAGTTCCTGGTAGGGTCATATCAGTGAGATTGAAAAGTGACCACATAGGTACAGTGACAAATTGACATTGTGAAACTGAGACCAATAGTTAGACATACATTGACAAATTGTCTGATGTTTCATGTTCATTCAGAAAGAACAGAAGGACAAAATAATCAATTTGTTAAGTTTAGTTAGATAAACATTGACAAATAGAGAAAATGATGAAACACTGAACAATACAAAAACTCAGATATATAGTTGACAGACTGAGCAGTTTGTAAAAATATAATTAGACAGTTAGAAACTGACTTGTTTAACATTTGGTGAAATAGACAACAACAAACATTTAAAAATTCAGTGAGACAAACTGTGATGAATTGTCACATTTAAAAATTCATCATGATAGACAAACTAATGAATTACTGCATTTGAAAATTCAATGAGATAGACAAAATGATGAATATGTACAGTAGAAAATTCAATTAGATAGACAAACTGTGATGATTGAACAACATTTAAAAAGAGAAAATGAGAGAGACTGAAGTTGCCCCACATCTTGATACCATGAGATTTGCAAGTCACAGAAAGTAGATTTCAAGTATCTCTCAGTATGTGAAGAGAAAAACAAGATGAAATAGAAAACTACTGTGTAGGTAACATGAGGAAAAGAAGTGTTCGTTTTTATGAAGTTTTACACTGTTTCATTTGCCTATTTGGCTTTGCATTCTGAGATAACATTTTATACATCATACAAGTTTTGATGATATGACAAAAACTCAGCTTAACACAATTTCTTGTGTCACATTTCAGTTTTACATAAAGAGAGAAAGCTGCATTGTCTTCGTGGTATCGACCACTGGTGATGGAGACCCTCCTGATACAGCGCAGAAATTCTGGAAACGACTTAAGAAGAAGACATTGCCAGCAGATTATCTGTCTCATCTTCATTATGCTATGTTAGGTACATGAAATAGTCAAGCCATTCTTTAAATTATACAGTGACTGGATTATGATATGAATCCAGATTATTACTGGATGGAGAATTCAGGCTTTAAGGGATGAACTTTGATCATATGCACATCATACTATTTATATCAATATTCCATATCATCATTTTTATATGTAATATCTAATAACACTTCAAGGCATTAAAAAACAATGTCATAACATCTTGTAAAAAATGTCATAATAAAAAAGGCATCCAAAATGTATTTCTGAGTCATTTCACTATTCTGTAGTTTGATTAAATAAAATCTGAATTTGGCACCATCCAGTAAATAAAACCATGCAAATTTGCTGATTTCTAGTTTGTGAACCATGTCAAATTGATTGCAAATGATAAAAAAATTATAAGACTACTGTCATAAATATCATTTGCAGTAAATATTTGTATAAGAGACTGTGCATATCCATATAATTGCATGATAGAGACATCAAAATACTTGATGGGTAACATGATACCTAGGTGTGATGAAAATGACCCACCACAGGGCATCACTGATGTATATATTGAGCACTGGATGATTACAGGACATTCAGAATGTGGAATGTTGTTTTTTCTTTTCTGCAGGCCTAGGAGACTCGAATTACACCAATTTCTGTAGCTGTTCAAAGAATTTTGACAAGAGACTACAGGAACTTGGAGCCAAGTGGTTCTACCCTGCGGGCTGGGCAGATGATGCTATGGGGTAAGAGGTGTCTTTTTTGTCATGGAAACTACATTAGTTTAGCCATAGCAAATCTTACTTGTACTAATTTTTATAAGCGTCAAGCAAAAAATTCTTTATAGATCCAAAAAATAAATGGATTTAATTAAAATATTTGTTTTTTTTCAAATATGTTGATCAAATCTTTGTTGACCTAAAAAATTCAAGTGACTAATATAATATTGTCTTGCTTGCTGAACTGAGTTAAGACATAGGTAAAACCTCTGTGATGACACTTATTATGTTATTAAATGTTGTCAACATGCTAAATAAATAGCATGAATATTAAATTCTGTCCCTCCTTTGAATACTTTCCCAATTCACATTACATTAGGAATCTTTGCATGTTACCTTGCAAATTCAGCCCTTCTAAAGAACAGGAATCATCTTTTTTTTTTTTTTTCCTGATAGAAAAAGGGCAGTAACTCTTGTCCATTACCTCCCCTTGATACCACCAATAGTCAATAGTTTTTAGCTTCACTTTGTCCTGAGACACCGTGCAATAGTCTGTGACAATCCAGCCCATTTTTTTGTTCCTATGGACCCATCTAACATTAATTTTGCATTTACAATGCTTTTTTTCAATTGACTGCAGGTTGTATGATTTATTTTTCAATTTCTGTCATTATTTTGAGACATTTGTCACTTGTCCCAACTTCATCTTGTAGGACCACATCCCACCACATTATTGTTGACCTTATAGAAGGTCATTATGGGTTAGATTACTTTAGACTTGATTTGCTTACTCTGTCACCTATGGAGCTCTTAATAGCTGTCATTGAATGCGGCAATAAAATAATTTAGAATGCCTTAAGAACAATTTGGTTAATTGACCTTCATAGACACATACAGCATTACTTAGGGTTTATTTGTTTTTGTTTTGTATGACTGAACAACACATACATCTTGTCGTAGGTTGCTCACAGCAAGATACTCATATAGCATGATGTGCATCTGTACTTTTCCCCCCTGGTCATGTGCATTTGTTTTGTATACAAGCCAACTGTCCTAAAAGGAAGGGCCCTTTACACAAGGTAGCCATGGCTATTGAGAGCAAAAACCAGTCTGCTAGGCCAATTCAGGATTCAGGTTGAGTATGGTATTCCAGTACTTAGTACATGTCTTTTTCTGGAAGCGCAGGTACCAACTGTGTGAGGTAACGTTAATGGTCAAGAGATGTTATGGCAATGCCAATGGATCAGGTCATCTGACTATGGAAGATTTAAAAATGCCTTTAGCTCAAGCAGTTGAAAGGCAAGAGAGAGAAAAATATGTTGCAGAAATTAGACATTCTCGAATATATTGAAAAAATTTCACATTTTTGTTGGTCATTTGACATGCCAGAAAACTGTAGCTAAGAGGAGTTTCACGAGGCCCCCTGAGACAGATGCCTTTACTAAACACCCTTTTCAAAAGAGTGGATGTGGATATTGTTGGGCCAATACACCCTGTGACCAATAGGAAAAAACAGGTGAATCCTTATACCTGCGGAAAATGCAGCCAGGTTCCCTGATGCTGTAGCATTGCCTAGTATTCAAACAGCGGGTGGTTGAAGCGCTGTTTGGGATGCCAGAAGATATCCTTATGGATTGCAGAGCCCAATTCACTTAAAACCTTGTGAGTGAAATTAGTAGGTTATTGTCCATCAAACAACTGAACACAATACCATCCCATGTGTAATGGCCTGGTGGAAAAGTTTAATTTTACTCTGTGAAACAAATATTGTGGTAAATGTGCATGGAGTATCCCTAAGGCTGTTACAGCATGGAGACTTGTTCATATAAATGTATACATAGATTTTGGTGATACATCTGTATGTCTAGCTAGGCAGTTAGTAACATATTTCAATGGCGATTTCAATGAGAAATCTGCCAGATCAACTTTTGAGTGGCCGGCAGAGGTGCATGCCAGACTAACATATATGCATAATGGTGCTGGAGAGGCTGGTGGTGCTGGAAAGGGCATTAGTGTTGGTGATACTGACAGCATTAGAAAGGCTGGAGAATCCAGCATTGCTGGAAAGGTCAGTAGAGAGGTGCATGCCAGACCGACATATATGCACAATGGTGCTGGAAAGGCTGGTGGTGCTGGAAAGGGCATTAGTGTTGGTGATCCTGACAGCATTAGAAAGACTGGAGATACCAGCAGTGCTGGAAAGGTCAGTAGAGTGGTGATGATGACAGTGTCGGAAAAGATTGTGATGCGGGCAGTGCTGGAAAGGCTGGTAGTGCTGTCTTGACTGGTGATGCTGGATATTAGAATACTCACAACTTATACTTAAAAGAGAGCTCCTGTCTTGCACAGTTATGACCAAGCTGACTCATCAAGGCAAACTAGCATCACTTGTACCAAGATTGAAGCCAAGCCAGATGATAACCCAGCATACAGTAAGGGTGATGAGTAATTGATACTCACATGTGCATCCACATTGACCCCTATTATGCAAATGTATAGTGGCTGTATGAAACCGATTTGAGCTCACTAAACCTCCCTGCTCCCTCAGAAAGGGGGGTGGGAGCTGATCCAGGTCAGTCAGAGGGTCTTAGGTTTCATTCATCAACAATCCCCTTACCCCTTCACACAATACACTGTCAGATTGGGAGATGGATGCCTTTTGATAACAGAATATAGTTACTCATAAAAGGTGCAGAAGCTTGTGCTAAGGACACAATCCCCAGTGAGGTACTCAGGACTTGCTTTCAGCATCACAAACAGCAGTTGGAGGCCCATAATCAAATGGAATCTTCTCACAAAAATCAAGATGGGGAAGGTCACGTCATTCTGCCTTCCTGTCAGACAGGGCGGGTATGCCTTAAATCTTGTTTTTATAGAGATATACTTCCATGTTCCTATCTACCCCATCCATTGCTAGTTTCACTGTTTATTGCCATACCATTCTCAACACACTGGTCTTCCCTCACTATTCTCTGGACGTTCACTCCACTGTCTCTCTGTTCCATGACCATGCTATATCATTTAAGTCTTTCCATGAACTGGGAAATTCAGACCTTCATACATCCCAGAATTTCCCATTTTGGCACAGACTTCTTAAGCAATTGGAATCTGGCCTGTCCCGTTTTGTTCACACTCCCAGAATTGTCAAACACATTGAGTCTGTTTCCATTAAGACTTGGATTTCACCTAATAGTCCTCATCTATTATACAGCAGCGGACTTGACCCCATTTGGCCATCTCATTATGCAGGCCTTAACGGCGCCCCATTTTATGTAATCTTAATCAAGCAGTTGTAATCAAACCTGAAAGTCATTCATATTATTGTGTAATGTGTTCAGAGAAAGAAAATTTGTTAGCAAATTATGCTTGACTGAAAATATTCACCCAATCACAATACAATCAATCCCGCCCATCTAACCTGCATAGTGAGCATCCTGTTAAATGATTAACTCAGCATAAAATGGTTGACATGTAACATGTATGATAATATATAGAGATGGAAGGATGTTTTTCGCCTTTCTGGTAGGTAGTTCCTAATATTAATGTGAATGGGTAAGTATTCCTAATATTAATGTGAATGGGTAAGTATTTTCAGAAAAAGCACAATTTACTAACAGTATTTATTTTCTCACTCCAACTCATATACCCCACAAATATCTTTTCCTTTTCCCTGTTAGAGGAGCAAAACAATTTTATAATTGAAATGTGCTGATTGAATGGATCAGAGTATTGTACCTCTTTATGAAATATTTCCAATGTTTTTCAGCTTGGAGCAGGTTGCGGAGCCTTGGATGGATGGACTTTGGGACAGTCTTAGAAAACAACTTGGAATAGTTCCTTCAGACTTGAATGGCTCGCTGCTTGAAGTAATAACAAATGAAGACGAAGTCCATTCTTATGAACCCGAAGAAAGGAATAATATACAAAATGGAGTCCTTTCAGATGCAGATATAAATTTAAAAGATTCAATCAGAAAGTGCAATGATTCCCAGCTTGACAAATCTGCTGTGTCAGTGCCTAGTCACTTAAAAGAAAATGGCTACAGTAAGACTCTTCTTGTGCATAATTGGCACAATAAGGACAGTGCGATTAATTATGATACTATTTCCAGTGATAATTCAGTAGATGAAACAGATGAAAAATGTATCACAGACAATAAGAACACAGAGACTTCATGCTCAGGAGAGTCAGATGTTGATTCAGTTGTTGAACAGGGATTAAACTATCAGAACCAAAGTAACTCTGGAAATTCAAAAACAGGACAGATGATTTTTGACAGAGACAAAGACATTAGTAAGAAAGTGGTGACTGATATATGTGAACCAACCATAGACGAGTGTATCAGTGAACCAGACATGTATAGTAAAAAGAGCTCAGTAATAAGTGTTGATCAAGGTGACTTATATGCAATATTGGGTACAGATTCTTGTAGCCAATCAGTGCCAAATATTTCAATTGTGGATATTACCAATTCTGCCTCTGTTGCCTCCACTGCTTCTACAAGTGATGATATCAGTGCAAAGATGGAACACATGACACTGATGGATAAGGGAGACAATTCAAACATTCCCTCATTGAGTTCAGCCCCTTGCTTAGGAATCCCCTCTTCTGCTCTTGCAAATACAAATCTAACCATTCCTGCCTTGTCTCCAAAGTTCCTGAAGCTAGAATACACTTCGGAGACTGAGATGGTAATATGGCTTAATCTAAATGCAGAAATGTATACAAATTTCTATTTCATCAAATTGGGGTATTTATTTCTTGTGATTGTTTGTGATAATGTATTTTTCAAATTATTTGATTTGTTTCAACAAGTTTAAATGTTTGCTTTCTTTGACTAGCTTGCAAAAATCTAAACCTTGAAAAATTTCACAATTTTCAGCACCTGGAAAGCAGTCACATGCTATTTATTAAGGTTAAAATTATGGATTCCATCAAGTAAACACTGATTCCATATAATAGACATCCTTCCATATTATATTCTGACATCTCTAGATAGCCTAGAGTCATGTGTTTCTTGGCCAGATATATTCCCATGTATCATGTTAACATCAAGATAAAAACTCAGCTATCTCAGTTGTCTTTGATGTTTATTTTGTATGTAGACAAACAGTAAGAAACTCTTCCAAATGATCTCCCTTTGCAGAGGTTTACCATTTTAAGCTTTTGCTGGACCAGTCAGCATGGAACAACAATGCATAGTGACACATGATAAGATTGATCATCATTAATTTGACATAGGAACAAAAATGTGTGGTACACTTTTCGTTCTGAAGCTTCTGCAAGGCTGTGGTTACATTATTTGGAAATTTTCTGTGATATTTTTATACATATTTTTTGCAGTTTGTTTACTTTATTGTTCTAATCTGGTAAGTTGCAGAAAGTATTCTGTGGATACTTGTTATGTTTCTGTTGCAAATGTTGAATTTTTCACTTGTATTTATAGTGAGCATAGTAATGGATTTTATTGGCAGTTTGGTTTATTTCCTTTTTTTAACAAAACGTTATTTGTTATGCCACAAAATGTATCAGCTACAAGCATGCATGCCAGCCATTACGCTTTTGGCGTAATCATTACACTTTTTTTTCCACTATATTACGCCCTGCACCTAAATGTATTTGGATTATGTTATTTTAATATACCTCCTTCTACCAAAATATAATTTGTTTTCTCATTTTTATTAACATCCTACTAATCAACACAGAACATATTCTAGAAAAGACTCTAGAAAAGACAGCTTCTCTGTAATTGACATAAAAGTACACTTGTCTGTAGACTAGCAGTGACTTTACTAAGTGTTATGTTCTATTTATAGCAGCTGCCCTGTTTTCAAGAAGACCTCTGTTTCTGTTGATAGCAGCTGTCTAGCTTAGGACAGAAAAGACTGCTTTAGTAATTTTTAATCTTTGCTCACATATTCTTTGTTAAAAATAATGTGAGGTACAGAACCATTATCTAGGAATTTGGCAGTAAAAGTCGTCCTATTTAATGTTTCTAAAATGATTTCATAGATTGATTAGAAAGGGAAAAACAGGAAAAAACTACTCAGATGAATACATGAAAAACAAAATACAGTACCATTCTAGGATACCTTCATGCCCATTGCAGGCTGTGTGGAAAGCATTTTAATATTGATCATAGTGTAAAACCTTGAATTAGTTCATTTTGCTAACTCCAATGTTAAGGTAACTTTTTTTTTTTTTACAGTAGAACTAAATTGTGGAAATGAATTTTATAGATGCAGGGGCGTTATTTACCAAGCTCTTAATAGAACATTGCCTACAACTAGTGTTAGAATACAACTTTGGTCCTTTGTTTAAACCGATGCTTTCTGATGCCAAAATTGCCAAAAATGTGTTTTGTACATATGTACATTAAATTTTATTATGTTATATCTGGATTATGCCTTCTCTGCTCAGAAACTCCTTTTGTCCACTTGGATTATGCTTTTCCCTTGCCATGGGGTTGGCATGTATGTACAAGTAATTTAGAGTTAGTGAGGACAATCATCTTTAGCTTAGGTGTAATGATTCAGTGGATCTCATGGTGCAACTGAGCATTATACTAAAATTTGGCTATTAGAGTCATCACTGTCTTCATCTGTTGGATAGACACATCAAGAGTGGAGGCAATGCAAGACCATGTCAGCACCCTCAAGCACTGCTTAATGTATACAGAAGCATGTAATGGTACATGCATATGACTATTTCTTCCAGTGATGGCCATTACCCCTTAAGCCATATCTTTGTGGCTGAAGTGGGTTGTATTCTTGGCATACTCTCAAGCCTCAAAAGATCAGTTGCTTTATGAGCATTACAGCTCATGAAAATCAGAGTAATCTCCCTTTTAAATATATTATTGTGATCCAGGGTAGAATCTACAGGCTGGCAAGCAGTCAATTTTCTTAAATTTTTAATTGACTCAGACCCAGTTTAAACCAATAGTCATGTAGCATCTCTAGATTTGCCAGCGATTTTTTGTCAGCAAGAAGAATTTGATCATCATCAAAACTGAATATATGGGTCACAGATAATGTGACTGGCGGCTCTGTTGCTTTCAAGTTAGTAGAGCAGGTTATCATTTACATAAAGAATCTAGCGTTTTTATTTTCTAGAAGGACACTTGAGATACAGGTTGGATACTTGCTTCCCTCTTTCTATTGCCTATTCACATAACATTAATGGAATTAGGGAATGTTTAGTTTTCATTTGAGATGGATTTGAGTGGTAGGAGATTTACTGATGATCAGGTATATATTCTTGATGAAACCGAACTTAAAAATTTGCTATTTCAGCAATCTTGAATCAACCCTTTTTTAGTTAGACAAATAAAAAATATTATTTCTTGTCCTCAAGCAACTTTTACTCAAACAGCCTTTCTAGAAAAAATAAAACCTGTTAAAAGCAATAAATGATTATATGAAAGTTTACTTTTTAGAGGTTTTTCTTTGACATGTTTAACATCATTTATTAGTAAAAAGAAATTGAGACCAGTCTTCAGTACCTCAGATAAACATTTATTATTATTGAAAAGCGAAAATGAACCACAACAGTAAAAGTCATTCGAGTCATGTAGGCATTCCAAATTGATTATTTCAGTAATGGTTGACATATGTTAGAATTTGATTAAAAATACCTTTAAATGGCATTCACTTTATTTAAATTGTCATATATCCATTGGAAGAGTATTATTTACATGACCTGAGAAATATGGCAAAATTAGTGCCAAATGATGTGAACGTTTTGGATGAGGTCAACCGATATGTGATCCAGTATAAACTGGATTGGATATTGGGTGCTATGATGTCATAATGAAAACAGCAGATTGAAAACTGACTCATACTGCTTATATCCTGCTATTTGTTATGATAGACCAAACACCTCTTTCCTTGATCCAGTCCAGTCCATGGCTACCACTATAAAAGTCCTGTTGTGATCAATAATTGTTTTGTGTATTAAAATATATGATGACATTTACAGAACAGAGTATTTAGTGTTCAAGATTTAAAGTTTAGAATGGCAATCAAAGTTTAATTTAGTTAGCCTGCATACTTTTTTGAAATCTGTAATGTTTATTTTCCTTTATGGCAGCTATTTGTGTCACCCCCTGGAAGCTGTTGCCTGAGTGACAAATTGAGGGTTGTCACAGATTTGTTAGAGGTCGTACAACACTCATCCAAGTGCTCCTCCGTGGTCAGTACAAAGCTTCAAATATTTATGAAATTTCAGCATTAAATATGTTGAATTTGAGGATTTGATGGCATGACTAGTTGTTTTGATGTTTTATATTTGCAACATGTTAGCAGAACATGTGAAATAGATTTAGTCAATCCTGTTGAAATAAAATTTTAAAATGATTATATTTTAATCTTCAAGTTGCTAAAAATTTAAAGAATAGAAAATCCACAAATCTGAATTAACCTAACATTTATAACTATTGGCATAATTATTGTTTTTATCAATCTGGAATTCCATTTATAACTATTGGCATCATTATTGTTTTTATCAATCTGGAATTCCATTTATAACTATTGGCATCATTATTGTTTTTATCAATCTGGATTTCCATTTATAACTATTGGCATCATTATTGTTTTTATCAATCTGGAATTCCATTTATAACTATTGGCATCATCATTGTTTTTATCAATCTGGAATTCCATTTATAACTATTGGCATCATTATTGTTTTTATCAATCTGGATTTCCAGCATGGATCAAATATTAAAGCAATCAAATGAAACATTTTGAGAGCTGCCTCCCTTATCAAAACAGTGAGAAAGCTTGCCAGTAGCTTCTCGTGTGTCGGTGGTTCTTTCCGGTGATTTCCTGGTTTCTTCCTCCACCATTAATACTGGCCGCCATGAATAGCTTATCATGTGCTGAAAAATGGCGGTAAGCCCAACAACAACAACAACAGCCTTATCAAAACAAGTTTTGAGACATCAGAGATACATTAGATTCTGAATCAAAATAAATATTTGATATTGCAAAGAATGTTAGTTAAAGGTAAGTTGCTGTATAGTAGCAAAAAGTAAATGAGGCAATTTAAGTAAAGCTCTGATTGGGTGATCTCTCGTCTTTTCATGTTGTGTGTCTATATGTGTATTTTACTGAAAGATCACAGTCTTAACACTAGATGGAACTAAAAACATGGACACAAAAGTTTTAAGCTCTGTTTATTGTCTTAATCTAAAATGATGAACTTCTGAGGTACAAAACATGAAAGGTAAATAAAATAACATAAATATTTTGTTTCCAATCTTTTGTCAATGTTAGATTATTCTTCTGTTATTCCAGAGAGTGTTAGAATTACCTTTCCAGAATGGCAGTAATTTCCCATCTGCTGCCTCGGCAGTTGTCATGGGAATGGTATCTAAGGTGAAAGTCCTAACAGCAGAGACAGCTGTGAAAAAGACTCTGTGTGTCACTCTTAAGTTACAGGTAATTGTTAACTTTATTGCAACAAAACTTTATACTGTGGTCTTGTTTGATAAACAGAATATTATAATTCTCCCGTTGTAATAAGCAGCATGTTAGATTTGTATCTTTGTAAGTTTACATCTAATTTAAATTGTTATTTTTTAGCACATATAATTGAATCTAAAACAAATATGAAAGCTTTGCATGTAAATTAACTACACGATTTGTATTGTATCATCATTCCACATTCATTACAATAATCAAAGCAACTTGAAACTTAACCAAAGTGGGAGTCTGACATACTCTCAGTTCACTTTTGTGTTGGAAATAAATTTCCATTGATTTTTCGGTTGCTATAATGAGGCTTCACTGGAAACAAAACAAACCCTTCCAAAATCCTTGAATTTAAAAGTTGACCAAAGTTTTTGAAAATCAAATTTTATTACTGAGCCAACATAGACTGTCATTGTAGCAATCACATTGGCATCGTGTCTTTGTCTATATATCAGTCCATCAGTACCCGAACTTAACCTCATATTTTTTATATGCTCTGAGAATCATGTTATTTTGTATGTAGATACATCATAACTTGTCCAGTACCATTTTGTCAAAAGCTTTGGGTCAGACTATATAGGCTATATCAAGCATCTTAATCTTTAGATTTTTCAAAGCATACAAGGTACATTTCCTTGATTGCATTCTTTCAGGAGGAAGGTTTTGTGTATCAGCCTGGTGACTCTTTCTCTATCATCTGTCCAAACCCTGCCCAGGAAGTTCAAGATCTGCTGAAGAGGTAATATAACCTATCAACAAAATAACATGAAGTACATTATCCCCAAAGTAGACACTAATTGGATTAAGAAGTTTGTTTTATAAAGGTGGACAGAATAAAGAGGTTTATTGAGTATTAGGATGACTTTATGTGACCAAAGTATGTGGTGAGTCTGCAGAAAAATGTGACAAGTCAGCAGATAATTATAGGTTACTGCATTTGTATGGGAAGGTATGAAAAAGTTTTTCGGATGGCTATAGTTCACAACCTTGGGAGAATTATATCCATCCGAAAAAATGAGTTCATAATTTTCCATTCAAATGCAGTAACCTTTTTATTATAACCTCATTTTTGTTTAATTACCAAAGACTTAATAAAATTCACAACAAAATATATTTAATAATAAAATTTATTATTTTGTTATTAAATTAATAAAGCTCACAATTGTAGATTTTTTTCAATACACAATAATAGTATTCATGCACGTATAGCTCCGCCCACTGACCTTTTAACTTCATATTGTACCATATGCTCACATGCATCGAGCATGAGGAGTACAATATGGAGTTCAATATTGGGGAATATTGAATGATTCTGACAAAGTAAAGTTAATGGAGAAAAAAATGAGCATATAATAAATCTGGGTTACTGTGGGGCTAGTTCCTCCATTTTGTTTTGGAGATGGGAGTTGTGTGAGATTTTAGGTTGATCATTATTTGTGTAAAAGTTGTATTCTTCAGCATTTACATGAGCATTATACTATTTTATTATCAATTATTACCTCTGAATAAACAGTTGTTCTCAGTAAAGTAACCATTGTCAGGAACCTCATGGCTATGCAGTATTATTTACATCTAATTAAATATGCCTAGAGCTTTGGCCAGGCTATTCTGTTTAACACCTATATGAGGACAAGATTTGACAGGGGAGATAAAATTTATAAGACAACCAGTATTGAAATGAGGCTACCATTGGAAAATGAGAAATGTAAAGAAAATTAATGACAGAAACAGACAAAGTCTGTGAAATATACCAAATATTTACATGAATGAGGAGAGAGGAGTTTATTTTTAATGGTTCTCAGTCTCCATGAGATTGTAAAAATGGTGACTGATGTGGATTAATTATAGAGCACACTAGTGTGTCTATTCCACTAGTGTGTCTATTCCTTAAAGCCAATATCAGATATAAAACAGTTAACTGGTTTGGATTGTTGTCAGAAAGCAGTGATCAATCCATAAATTATAATAATGGAGGGAGATGCTGAAACAGCAGCTTGTTAAGAATAAATACCAATAATGTGTTGACATTAAATTTTGTCTTAAAACCAAATGCAAAACTAAAAATGGATCATTGATAATCTATAACTAGTCTATCTCGGTATTTAATTTTGATCTCCATTATTGTCATTCTTTAGTGAATATATGATGGTATTGTGATTATTGATAATTATGTGCTTATTCAATGGTATTTTATAAATATTCATTGAGTTGTAAATGTTAATTCCATCCCTTTGTTGGATCAATTATGTTGATGAAAAAGATGTCATGGTAATCACTTAAGTGTGTCAATTGCTGGTAACAAATATCAATGGACTTGTGCCTAAAATGTGGTCAGGATAAAATCAAGTATTGTAAAAAGAAAGATGAATAAAACAAAATCTGTTTATATTTATTTTTGCTAACAAATGATATCATTTGCATATGTACAGTACACAATAGGGTATTGATTGTAGGTGTACTACACAGCCCATATCCTTTGTATGTGTACAGTACACAATAGGGTATTGACTTGGTGTGTTACACAGCCCATATCCTTTGTATGTGTTCAGTACACAATAGGGTATTGACTGTCTATGTGCTACACAGCCCATATCCTTTACATGTAAACAGTACATAATAGGGTATTGACTGTTGGTGCTACACAGCCCATATCCTTTGCATGTGTACGGTACATGATAGGGTATTGACTATCCATGTGCTACACAGCCCATATCCTTTGTATATGTACGGTACATGATAGGGTATTGACTGTTGGTGCTACACAGCCCATATCCTTTGCATGTGTATGGTACATGATAGGGTATTGACTGTCCATGTGCTACACAGCCCATATCCTTTGTATGTGTACGGTACATGATAGGGTATTGACTGTCCATGTGCTACACAGCCCATATCCTTTGCATGTGTACGGTACATGATAGGGTATTGACTGTCCATGTGCTACACAGCCCATATCCTTTGCATGTGTACAGTACACAATAGGGTATTGACTGTCCATGTGCTACACAGCCCATATCCTTTGCATGTGTACGGTACATGATAGGGTATTGACTGTCCATGTGCTACACAGCCCATATCCTTTGCATGTGTACGGTACATGATAGGGTATTGACTGTCCATGTGCTACACAGCCCATAAATTATGAGCTCTTGATTATTCTCTTCTTATTTCATGTTGGACAAATCCGTAAGTAAAAGTGCATACAAATACATACAAAATAATGATAAAAGTTATAATATGAAAGCTACCCTATCTGTTTATAACAAGTTATTGTTAGAGTAGCTGAACAACAATTGGTTCAGCTATATGACCTGTTTTAAATTTTCTCAGTTACATCTCATAATCACTGGTGCTTAAGACAGTTTCAGTGATATAATCCATATTTAAGTCTATTCAGAGTATAAGATAAAACCCAGATGATTCTGTGGTCCAAAGTTATTGATTTATTGGCTGGAAATATGGTATTCAAATGTAGGAAGATTTGTATAGGGAAAATTATAAGTATTAAAAATTAGGACACTGTTAACAGTGAGCCATGTTTAGGGAAGTTTATAAGTATTTAGAATTAAAAAGCTGGGTTACAGAGAGCCATGTTTAGGGAAGTGTAACAGTAAATTAGAAAAGATTTTTCAGTTTTCATAAATGGTACGTACTACCAGTTGCCTAATGGACCTTCCGGTATGTCCATTATCCTTGCTTAGCACCTACTTTTCTGATTATGGCCATTTGGTCTGTTAGCTTTGACCTTGTATGAATAGTTGCATCGTTACATTATGTACGTCAGCCTGAGTAAAATTTTAAACCGCAATTAAAATATAGAAAATAAAAAATAATATTGGACGAAAATAACTTAGAAACTATCAGTTTCATTTTGCAGAAATTTTGAATATGTTTTTATTCTTGTTTAATTTCTTGACATCATAGAATAGATTTATTTCATGAATGAGCCTTATTGAAGCAGCAAGTGGAAGTATCCTCTTTGATGTAAATAAACTGCTAGTGTCATTACAAATGGATTTTTGATTTAAAATGGGTTTTGTAGATTTTTATGCTGTCACTGCTTATGCTGCTACAACATTTTGATATTTGGTCCTATTTATCTGTCCAAGCTAGTACATCTTGATTTGGTCCTATTATCTGACCCAGCTAGGACACCTTGGTTTGGTCATATTCATCTGTCCCAGCTAGGACATTTTGACCTGATCAGTCCTTATTTAGATGACCTTATTTGATATGCATGTTGTTTGAGTGGATTTTACCTTGTACATTAAGTACATTGGAGGGGAGGTTATGCCATACCTCATATTGTATGTTTTGTTGTTTGCATTACCAATGCCTACATTTTACGTTAAGTCAGTATATGTGCACTTAAGCTTTTTCTTCAGACAGCTCCAACTTTTGGTCTTATATTTGATTGCTGTTTAACAGCATTTTGATTGTGTAAATGGTTATATTGTGCCAAGGTGATGGGGAGTAAAGTGCCAGTACACAGAGACATGCCATGGTGGCACACCAGGTCCATTCTGTGCAATATTCAAATCAGGATCCTGCTGGTTGTGAATCCAGCACACATACCACTGTTTCACTGCAACTCTTTATAAGGGTGGGGAGTTGGGTTGTAGTCAAGTTAAACATTATTATCATAATTTTGCAAAAGCCACAAACACAAGTAAAATATTGGTAGGCTTCTCTTTGTATATACAGGTTTCTGTTATACGGATATATCTGCTGTGGCAGGTTACATTAGATTTTTGTGCCATTCACACTAGTTCTAGTCTTGTTTGTTTTACATCTTTTTTAGACAGACTTTTTAGCTTTAGTTGGGGCATGCATGTTTAACATTTATCAAATTCTTTTTTTTATATCAAATTAATTTTGGATATTAAGCATCATGATATTCTTTCAATAATGTGGGACATTCTTGCTGCTTCTTTGCAGGTTGAAATTAGATGAGAAAGCAGATATGCCATATAAATTATCAGTCTTGCCAGGAACCAAAAAAAAGAATGCTTCCATACCTAGCCATGTCCCTGAGAGTGCCTCACTGCGTCACATCTTCACCACATGTCTGGATATTAGAGAACCACCAAAGAAGGTGGGTAACTGTAAAAAAAGTTATCTTTGAAATTTGAAGATTTTATGAAATTTGTTAAAAGTTAATTATTCCTAAATAAAGTGATTTACAGAAGTCTGTCCACACCCAAAACTAAATATTGAAGATTTTTACTTTCCTTCCATGTCTTTTTTTTTCTGGCAAAATAAAAAAAAGGTGTCTTTAGATTACTTAATAAACAAAACAAGTGCATAGTGTCCCATATTTTCATCAGATGATAGCTGAAATGCAGAATTTGAGAAAATAAATCACCAATGAAATGCAAACAAACTAAAACTTTAGTGAAATTAGTCATTACAGTTTATGTGTTATATATCATTAATTTGGGATTTCTGCTTGGCTTTTTTTTTGACAGTGGTGACATTTAAGTAAAAACATTGCAGACATAACTTTAGTAAAATTAAAGGAATTTAACAATTGGCTTCATCACAGTTATGAAATTAAAAAAAAAGCAAAATCAATTTTCCTTAATTATAAAATCCCGATAATTTTGCAATCCAAACACATTCACATTCGCCAGTGTTTTTTTTTTCAGAGGTTTTCTTGTATAACATCTTAAAATTAAAACGAATAGATCAAAGTTTTAGTTATGTTATGATAGGTGAGTATTGTTTAAGTTTCTAGTTTTACAACAACTAATATTCTAGGGATCTTGTCAAGACTAGCATCGACATTGCCCAAAATTAAATTTTGCATTAACAATTTTAGTTGGTGTTCGAGTCATATTTTTCAGTTATCAAATATCTTGTATGTATGTATATAATTCTTTTCATTCATTGATCAGGCTTTACTGCGTGCTCTGGTGGAATCCACAGAGGATGAATCCCAAAAAAGACGACTTCAAGAGTTATGCAGTAAACAAGGCAATGAGGAATACACCCAGTTTCTTAGGCAAACATCAGTCTCAATTTTGGACATTCTCTATACATTCCCATCATGCAATCCTCCAGTTGAGACTTTGATAGGTAAGAAAGACAGTGATGTTGCTATAATTAGTCATAAGTTCCCATCAAACACTATAAAGTCCTTTGTCTTTTCTGTTGTACATTTGCATGTAAAAAAACCCCACTCAGATTAGTTTAACTGATATAATATAATAACATCACAAAACTTCTTCTCTAAGTTACAAAGTGAAAATTTAAGAGACACTAAATTTCAAGCAATACTAAATGTTTTATCAAATGTCCAAAAATATAAAATATACCAAATGAATTTTAATACTATTTAAAGTTAAAATGTACCACCATAATCTCTATTTTCTGATATTAACAAGACATAATCTAGATTGAATTATTGAGTTATATACTGATTAGCCAATGCGTGTATGTGAGAAAGCTCACCAGTAGCTTCTTGTCGGTTGGTGGTTGTTTCCAGGATTTTCTCCGGTTCTTCTGCCACCATTAATACTGGCCACCATGTATATTGTAACTTATGAATGAAGCACATGAAAAAAGTCACTCATTTTTTATCCAATTTGTAAGATGAATTTTGATGCTTGTAGGCATGAGACCTATATATGTGATTTGCAGTTATGTAGTTAAATTTTGTATCACAGAAGATTTCATCAATATAATAGGAAGGAAAATGAGGTGAGACTGGTAGTGGTTGGACTGTTTCTGATGGAGAGTGATAGCATTATCATTTACAGTTTTATGCAGCTGGATTTTTTGACAGATTGGAACTTGATGAAAAAGATTTGTTACAGAGAATGTTACTCATTTTTATTTTTCATGACAAGATAGCCAATGTGGGTATATGATAAAACTTCTCAGTAGTTTCCCATAAGATGTTGGTTTTCCTGGGGTTTTCCATCAAAATGTTACGGTTTTGACAGAATCTTTAAAGTCAGTTATCTCTTCTGTCAGGTTTTACCTTTGTATAGTATATCAGGTTCAACCCAAATGCAAGATGTCAAATTGAACTGTATATAATATTTATACTACTTTTACCAGATTTGACCAATGTGCAGTATTTACATTAATTATGGGACATTGTATCAGTGTGAGACTGCAAATATTGTCCTATTCTTTCTAATGAAGATGAGGATGAAACTTTCTTTAAGTATACAAGACCTATTATTTACCTTAACTATAGCGTACATATAGACTACTGTCATACTATAAACAGTTAATTTATTTTAGCAAATATTTATCACATATGCCATCTATTGAAAGGTATTTGTAAAATAAACTATTTTGAGTTTGAAAGTCTTAAAATACCAGACCATTGGGTGCAATATGATACAAATGCAGATATAATATTTTAAATTTTGATCTTTTGGCTGTAACTTGATATAATCCAGGTACAATATTATGAAAGTAGACCAATGGCTTTATACCAATCCATATAGTAGGGGCCCCCAGTGAGTGGCCGAGTGGTCTAAAGCGCTGTCCGTTACGGATCACTGCCATCTCACCTCTGTCTGCGTGTGTTCGAGTCTAGGATTCAGCGAATGTGAATATGTAAGAAAGCTTGCCAGTAGCTTCTCGTGGGTCGGTGGTTCTTTCTGGTGATTTTCAGGTTTCTTCCTCCACCATTAATACTGGCCGCCATGAATAGCCTATCATGTGCTGAAAAATGGAGTTAAGCCCAACAACAACAACAACAACAACAACAACCAATCCAGATAGTGTATTGTAAAACCATATCATTAGGTGTAACTTGATACAAATCCATTTCTTGTATTTGAGACCTGGTCACTTCTTGATATACATGCATATAATGACCATGTATGAAATAGCCTGATTTTCCAATTCACAACATTTGTAGATACATAATATTACTGCATGCAGAATATTATTAACTGATACATAACTAATTAGCATTTTTTTCTTCTGCACAAGATCAATTGAGACAAGAAAAATCAATGTGACTGATGACATGACCAATATTAATGAAGTACACAAGGTATAAGTGTATGATATCCAGAAGTTGATTAGTCATGTTTTTCATTTCAGAACATTTGCCTAGGCTCTCACCCAGACCGTATTCGGCATCCAGGTAAGACCTATACCTAACTTTACCTGTTCAGAATTTTTGCAGCAGGATAATATAAAATTCATTAGATGTTGGACAAAATTCTAATATTTTCCAGAAAACATTTTCCAGAAATATGGTGATGATAAAGTTAAAGACCTAAGGTAACAATTCTGTCTGAAGTTTTGATGTCAACATTTGAACATTGCAAACATTTCAAGAAATTTTGAAATGATTAATCACTATGTCAATGTAAAGAAAACCTTTCCCTAGAGGAGTTTTTCTTGCATTTGTATTGGCCTGGATTAAATGTAATACTCAGTCTTGATATAAGGTAGCCATTAAATTTGAGACAGGTTCTAGAAATGTGGCAGGAGACAAGTAAGACTTGAACAAACTGCACCCTGTATAAACTATTTGCCAGTGTAGAATTTGCAATCAAGAACAGAACAAACAATGCCCAATATCAGTCTGTTGTTAGTCACATCCAAAAATGAGTACATTTAATTCTTGTGTCACTGCTTAAATAAAAGAGGGAAAAATACAAAAAAGCAGGGGTTCATAATACTTCGAACATGAAGGTAGTGTGAGTAGATCGCATTGCATTAAAAAATAGACGTCAGCCTATATTTGTTTTGCATTTTTGTGGTTGGTAGATCATTTTGGCTTGGTCATTTTATAAGTAGCTCGCATGCTGAAAAGACTGGAACTCCATTTGTGGACACCTAACTGGAAGTAATAATTATAACACGAGTCAACTTTGGTAACATTTTGCAGGCATTATAAATATATAAGTTCTAATGACTGAGTGTACATTATACATTTGTCCTTGCATGGAATTTGGCCTAATTTCTGTTGAGGTCACGGCCTGCACGGTCATATATATGGTTTAGCCGCCCACCAAGCAGTTCACACTATGGACTAGGTGCGAAAGTGAGGTAGCAATTCGATGTTTTCCCTAATTGCACGGAAATCTGAAATGTTTGCAAGTCTAGAACTCAGTTGTTAGGTTATGATTTTGTAAAGCATAGCACATTAATTTGTTTTCAGGTGTTGAAAATATTAATTATTTTGACATAGTTTGTATAGCTATATACTGGTTTAAAATATAACTAAGAATTGATATACCCCATTCATCAATACTCCAAAAAAGTGAGAGAAATTACAACTGTTCTTAAGAAACCTTCAGACTGCAAAAATGAACCAGGTTTAATATACCGTCCTCAAATAGAATCATAAAGAAAAGACTTTTAGATTCATGTAAGCATATATAGCGTAATATAATTATGGAGTTCAATTGCAGTTACCCTCTACGCTTAAGAGACTATTCAAATTTTAATTTGTGATAGACAACCAATTTTAGTTCAAATTTCGAACGCCAATAAGGAGGCTTCGTATCTAAAATGATCTAAATCTGTCAGCACATGATCCATTGGCTGAAGGATTTGATTTACATTTTGTCTGACTGAATGGCTCTGAGGAATCTATGCCAAATTTAAGTCTGGTCAAAGACAGAGTTTACCTTGCTGCTTCAAAACCTTGTGTTCCCAAACATTTGCAAAAGTGGCTTGATTGATGGAAGAATGATTCTGTGAAATGCTATTGCAAAGGTTACAGTGTCTTCATAAAATAAAAGTGACTTGATTGATGGAAGAGAGATTCTGTGAAATGTTATTGCGAAGGTTACAGTGTCTTCATAAGATAAAGGATGCTTACGGAAATCTTTTTAAGCTTATAGAATGAATGCAAAAAAGTACCTATATATATAATTTCAAATGAGGAGAAAACATTAGAAAGATGGTATAGTTTGAATCCCATCACAAATTCTAAGTAGGATTTTTTATTATTAATATTTCAAGTGCAATTTAAGATTTTCTGCTCAGACTGTTTAATATCTAAGGAGACAACACTTAAGCATCAACCTTTAGGAATAAAAATGGAAGTTTTTGATCAGTCTCGTTTTAATTTCATTTATATCAGTTTAAATAACGAAAACAATAATAAGAAAAACATAGTGATAATGAGACTAATTGTCTTTTATTGTTTCTTTGTTAGCCAAGGATCTTAATCCACATCAAAGCAAGGCATATATAGTTATCCAAAACTCTATCTGCTTCTTGGCAATTTGATTGAAGCAGAAGGAAACTGATCCAAAATAATTGTTTGTCACATTTACCTTGGAAGATAGTTGAAAATGATGTTTTCTAGGTTTACTACCATTTATCAACACATGATAGTCTATACATGGTAGCTACTATATCTGGTGGACGAAGAACCTGAAAAAAATCCCAAGAAAAAAATCTGATCAGTGGGAAGCTTCTTATAATCATATTAAATGTCACAAGTTTTGTAACAAATTTTATTATTGGTCAAGTGATTTTGTTTTTTGTGGGCTGAAATTCTACATCCACTAGAGGGCACATGGTCAGAACCCCATTTTAGCTATCTGCATATATGGATTTGAAACCCATGGTTAGTCACACTATTACCTCAAAGGATTTTGATTAATAATAATAATGAAGGAAGAACGGTTTTTTTATCGATATTGTTATGAGACTTATCTCCCTATTTTAGCTCTCCACTACTGACACCTAAAGAGTTGGAGTTTGTGTTCAATGTTATGGATATCCCTCAGAGCAATGGAAGAACTTACTTCAGGAAGGGTGTGTGTACAGGATGGCTGGATCAGATTACGAAACAATTCCAGACACCATCATCAAGATCTGGATCTGAGGTGGATGCGGTTGTAGCCAGGATCCAGGACAACAGTGTTTCCCATAAATGTTCACAAATAAGGGTATGAAGTTTATGTTCATTTCATTCATTTTTTTGTTTCATTTTGTTTTTGTATTTCAGTGTGATAGCAGTGTGTTGTTTTGGTGCTGTTGGTCTGTAAACTAAAACAGTTATACAACCATGCAGAAGCTATTTCAGTTTGATTACACATAAGGTGACAATATGCTTGTGTAGATGCATATATAGGTATTCTCTTTAGATTTTGAGGCATTTAAGAACATTTTTCTTTTTTAAAGTAAATCTTAGCCATGTTTTTAGAGAAATATATATTGTTGGTTGTTTGCACAAACTTTATTTCTTCAAATATTTTTGAAGGACATAATGGTCCGAATCCAAATTTGATATAAAACATTATATTATAAGATACCAGTGGTTCAGATGTTAACTGCATTTATATATATATATTTATATCTTATTATTATTATTATTATTATTATTATTATTATTATTATTATTATTATTATTATTATTAGCTTCCAACCAGTAGCTACACCATTGTCTCCTGAAGACAGATGTCAACAATTATTATGATTATCCCATTATTATTACTGTTATTATTATTATTATTATTATTATTATTATTATTATTATTATTATTATTATTATTATTATTATTATTATTATTGTTGTTGTTGTTGTTGTTGTTATTGTTATTGTTGTTATTACTATTATTATAGCTCTCAATATTATTACTGTTCTTTTATTTATCCATTATTATTATTATTATTATTATTATTATTATTATTATTATTATTATTATTATTATAGATACCATAAATATTAGTTTTTATTACTGTAGGAGGATTCTTATAGGTACCATTACTGCTAATTTTATTATTATTATTTTTATTATTTTTATTATTATTATTATTATTATTATTATTATTATTATTATTATTATTATTATTATTATTATTATTATTATTATTATAGATCCCAGTATATGCTAGAACTACTCAGCACTTTCATATGCCAGAAGATTTATCTATCCCTCTGATACTGGTTGGTCCAGGAACTGGTGTAGCCCCATTTGTCGGCTTTCTTCGTCACCGTCTGGGAAGAAAACAACAGGATCCCAGTTTAAAACTTGGGGAGGTCTGGCTTATATTTGGCTGTCGGCACAAAGAACTAGACTTTCTGTACAGGTGAGGATAGCATTTTTTTAATCATTTCATGATGACTTTACTGAACGGTACAAGAAGGGCCAAAAGTAATTACCTTGACTTTTGGAATCATATTATTTAGGAATTTTAATTTGTAACCTTTATCTTTTATTTCATATACATTTTACAGAATGCTAAAATCATTTGGTTTTATATATAATCATGTACTCCATGTTTGCATTTATTTGGAAGAGTTTATCTTTCTAACTTGTTATGCAAATGATTCATTCCTTTTTCTAACTCAAATGTTATTTGCATGTATCCACAATTGTGTTGATTTGCCATAAAGTGCTACTACATTCATACATACATATTTTTTGTGGAAACTTTTTTTGGTTCAGCTTAAAGTGACATTTTCATGGGGAAATGAGTTCTACTGTAAAGGTAGTAAATGTATAGTTTTAATTTCTTATTTAAATTTGTTTTTTGAGACATGAAATGTTACATACTACATGAATAAAAATGACTTCACCGTTATTGTTATTGTTATCTGCACTGCTATTAGTTGCCCGGCATGAGTAATTGCATAGATTTACAGCACTCGAATCTGTTTGTTGTACACAAACTGTCTTATGAAAATATCAGTGGTAAAATGAAGCTTCGATATTAACTCTAAACACTCCCAAGGAAGGTATTTCTTATTATGTTGGTAGCAGTAAAATATATGGGCAACCATGCATGCATTCACCTTAGTAAAATTATATATTGTAATCCATTATTGATGTAAAAAAAAAGAAAATATCTTATATACATTTTGCTTTTGCAATTTACTAATAGAATCAGTGTTATCAGAGCTTTAACATTATTCATTTAATTGCTGCCATTTGTTTTCCAGGTCAGAGATGGAGGAATTAAAAGCTGATGGAATATTGACAAAACTGCTCATCAGTTTCTCTCGTGATGAGGATCAACCCATAAACTTTCCACGTTATGTTCAGGATAACATCCGATTACATGGGGAGGAAATTGTCGAGCTACTTGATGAGAAAAATGCTCAGGTGTATGTCTGTGGAGATGCTAGAAATATGGCAAAGGATGTTAATCAAGCTTTTGTTGATTGCTATGTTAAAGTTCAAGGTAGGTTAATACTTTGCAGAGTTTATCATAAAACTACCACATGTATACATGTGCTTCAGTGCAGTTGAGGTTTAAAACCATAGACACTGTTCTGCCAGCACATAATGCAGAAGCATTGTGTTCTTTGTTCTGCTAATTACTCTTAACTGCATAGTCCCAGATCTGCTGGAAGATAAAATTACAAAAGATCTGGGTCTGTGCAGTTTGCAGTTGTTGGGCACAGCTTGTAAGTCAATGTAAGTTTAATTGCATATTGTGGGTTAAGTTTTTTTTCAACCTGGCTTATAATCATTGAGAGTTTGACTTGTGTAGGTATAAAAATTTGACTTAGAAAGTTCTTGTTTCGACACATTAATTGTTGTTGTTGTTGTTGTGGGGCTTAACGCCATTTTTCAGCAAACAATAGGCTATATATGGCAGCCAGTATTAGTGGTGGAGGAAGAAACCGCAAAATCCATGGAAAGAACCACCAACCCATGAGAAGCTCCTGGCAAGTTTTCTCACATTATTTGTAGGTACTCTTGGAATTGTAAATTTTGGTGTATAATTTTAAATAATGACTAAGGACAATTAAAAATGAGGTGATCTTTGATTAGTGTAATGTAATCTTTAGAGTTTATAAGAACTTCATATCCCTGGCAAGTACTTTGCATGCCCTCCCCCCATTATCTGTTGTGGAAACATGTTTTCCATGTTCATCTATTCTGCTTTGGTTTGGTTTATTGGTTCACAACACTGTACCACTTTGAAGATTATCACAATACAAGTGAATTCCTTTGCCCAAGGACTTACCATAGTAGCCAGACTTGGCTAATCCAGTGTCGTGAATTGAACCCTGACCAATATGGTTATGAATCCAGCACCATAAACCACTTAGCCACTGTGATTTCTCCATAAGCATTGTCGTTCTGTCTCATCCCATTTCTCAATTATTTTTATGTGGGTAGTTTGGTGTTTTATGACAGTAACAAGTGTTCAAGGAGACACCATTGCAGCCTATACAGTTTGAAACTTTTTTCTTACTCATTAACTTTGATGCATTTCATGGACTGAAACAAAATTTGGTGCAAGATTTTACATTAGGAAGACCAATGTCAATTTTCATCTTTTTCTGACAGAATTTAACAATTATGATCCTTGTTTATACTTTGTTTTAGTTGAATCAGATTATCATAACAAAGCACCACCATCATTTGTTTTTAACTTTTGCCCCACTCTGCACATTTGACCTGATCTGACCATCCTTGTGCATGGTGTAAATGTTAGAACTTGTACATTATTGTTTCATATCAAGTATGAATGCAATTTTGTTGTAAATTGTTGGAGATGCATCAGTTGTTTTAGTTCTTTTCACTGTAGAGTGCAATAATACTGAATTCATATGATACTTAACAAAGCATATTGCATGAACTGCAACAGAAAAAAGGAAATTAATGTGTCTGTACATTCCGATAGCATAATATTGAGAGATTTATAAAAAATAAGATTCGTTGTGAAAATTGTACTCTAAATAGATCCATTAGCACTTTTAATTTACTACTGTCAAGTAGATGAATACATGATAAGCAGTAGAAAGCACTGAACTAATTTGAGATGAATGTAGAAACCTATCTTGTTAATACTGCTACTGAAAAGCCATGTCAGAGAATATAAATTTGACACATAAATATGACACCTCTCATTTTATGTAGAGAGTGAGAGAGAGAAAAAAAAAATCAATCCCATGTTTTCAACTGTATCCATTTTAGTTACAAAGCTGTATTCCAAATACAGGAATTGTCTCAATGCTATTGAAAGAAATTGGTTTACATGTTTTATATTTTTTTCTTTTTTGTCTCAATAGCCAAATGCTCCTAAAGTCACAAACAGGAAACTGCACTGAAATAATTAAATGCTTTACATCTACATTATGCTTTGAATGGGTTCTAAAAATACCTGTGAGGTGTAAGGTATCTTTTGGTTTGGCGAATACATTCTTGTCTCTTGAACAAGCCTGATTAAAAATAATTTTTCTGTCCTCACATTTCAGGACTTTCAGAAGACACTGCCAAAACCAAATTGATGCAGTTGAGAGTACATCATAGATACAGTGAGGATGTGTGGACTTGATGATATGGACATGAAAAGTGACATATCAGCAGGACATGGATGTGGATATATACAGTTATTAACTTATTGCTGTATCATTTTGACATGATGAAGATATTTAAATATGATGGAATAACTATATAATCACTTATTCTAGGAAAAGATGTGACATGTTTGAATTTTTAATCATGATTTTCAGATTCATTTCATCTTAATGTATTTTAACTTGTCATACTTCAAAATGAGAAAGGTAAATGAAAGGAATCAGATTTTTATGTAGGTAGTAAATTGAGAAATATGTGGGTATATTCAGTGAAGGTTACTTATTGTACATGTTTCTGTTTATAAAGGACACCAATTCAGAAATAATTATGATAGATTTTAAACTCGGTTAAAGATGTTTTTGCATGGTTTGTTTAAGTGGACAAAATTAATATAGTGGTCTTGTAAGAGGTATTGTATTGCCTCTGATAGAATTGAACATGGAAATATAGCATAACCAAGAGAATATCATGTACTGTTTTACCTTGATTGATACTTCACCAGTTTGAATATCTTGTGTACTGTTGAGAATATCTTGTACTGTTTTACCTTGATTGATACTTCACCAGTTGAAATATCTTGTGTACTGTTGTCTGAAGTTTTACATGCTTGAATATCATGAACTGTTAAAACTTTTTTAGATTTGAACATAATGTGCTGTTTTCAGTTGGTTGATACTATACATGATTGAATATCGTGTTGTTTTCAGTTGGTTGATACTATACTTGATTGAATATCCTGTGCTATTTTTAGTTGTTGATAGTTTATATCAATGAGGGTTCAGTTATAGGAAGAAAAATTTGTTTTGAAAGTGTAAAACTGGTTTTCTTCTAATTACAATGCAATGTAGATTTCAAATTTGGTAATTTCTTCAAGATTTTCACACAGAGGGTGAATCCATATTGGCATTTTTTTTATGGGGAAGTCCACACTGGCCTTTTTGTAAGGGTTGATTTTCAAATCTTGAGGACTGTTTTTTTGTGAGAACTGATGGTACATTTCAGCAAATGTTTGTGCAATAAAAATCTTCTAATGAATGAAACTTATGTTTATTTATTTTCTTTATGGCACAGTGGTAGTGATTATTTGTTAAGAAAATTGAGAGTAAGTTGTACACTAGAAAACTACAATTAATATCAGAAACGTTACCATTGAATACCAAAAAGTCCACCATTGTAGTCTTGTCAAGTGCAACTGGTAAAATATTTTTAATTAGATAATCAATTAAAGTAACATGTAGCAAGAACTTAAATAGTAAGTGCTTGATCTAGAAGTCACATGATCAGATTAAATTTTTTAATATTAATGAACAGTATTGTTTTTGTTATGCTCATAGCAAATCAACTGTGCATGATTCTTGTAAATGTGCAAAATTTATTGTATATCCTAGAGACCAATTGTAAAATATTCATACAGTGTCTGTTACAAAATGGAATTTGAGTGATATGTTGCAGAGAATATTGAGTTGCTATGCCTAAAACAAACTCTGTACAAAATGAATGCAATCAGTAGATAGACCAGATAATCAAAACAGAGACAGTATGAAACGAACACAATCTATCAATAGACAAAATAATCAAACCAGTCAATACAAAATGATTGCAATCTGTTGATAGACCAAATAATCAAACCAGTCAATACAAAATGATTGCAATCTGTAGATAGTTCCAGTTAAAGGAAAATGACCAAATAATATAAATACATGGATGTTTGTGAAGGTAACTTATGGGAAACTTTATAAATATATTTCAAAACTATTTTGTTATTGATCAACAGAACACCAGCAAAAATATTTAATTGTGCAAAACTGTTATCTAAGCAGTGCTGTAACTTTGCATTATCTTACGTTGGGACCAGGGGGTGCCCACATATTTTCAGGGGGTGGGGTTGGAAGCAAATATGTTGTGATCAGCTATTAGGTTTTATAGATGTAGACCAAAATGTGTTTAGAGGAGAAATCAGGAGGTGGGCAGGCAAGTAATCCTCCCCCATTTCCATATGTTCAAGTGGGCATGGTGGGACCTTTTCAAGAAGTTGGTGTTATTCATTTTGAAAAACTAAGATGCTGGCACTTATTGTACAGAATTCAGATTAATGGTTATCACAGAAAACCATGTATAAAACAAGAGACAGTTTAGGGGATTGGCAAACATATTGAATGTATAGCTCTTACTTATGGATTGGTAGATTCATTATAATGGTCATAAATTAAATGATATATGGATGAAATCAAATGAGGCTAGTTAGATGACAGTTTTGCACTCTTCATTTTCAGTTTATTGCATTTATCTTAATCTCTGACACACATGATCCCTTGCTGGATCCAGTGCATTTGAAAGGTGTTTTTTGCCATATGATTTGTATTATTTATATATATATATATATATTTGCTGCTATATGAAAAAAAGTGCCATAAATGAATACACTTGGAAGTGCAATATATTTCTGGGTTTGTTTGAATTGATGTAGGTCTCGCTCACTAAATACATGTAAATTTTCAAGTCTTGGACATTTCTTTTAGCAGTAAAATTGTTTTTCATTGGACTACTCATTTTTTCTGAGTAGAAGACTGAATTATGTCCCTTTAAACAGGCCTATGCTTTATGCTTGATCCTTTTCACTCAGGATGCAAATAAAATTGCCTAATATAAATATATGCATATCAAATAAGTCTCATTTATATAGTTTAATGGTAAATTTTTATGTAATGTACAAAATTATGCTTATTTCAATAAATGTGTGTTTTAATAAAATCTTCAATGCATGCAAAGCAGAATCCATTTTTATTCCAGCAATAAGTGTTTGTCACTTTCTAATGGTGTTAATATGGTTCATGCAATAAAATGTTAGGGGAGCTGACAGTCTTTCTCAGACAAGTCTTGGTTGGCAGCTGTCATTTTATCACAGAGTAAAGACATAAGTTTTCATTTTCTAGTATTTTTATGTGCTGATATGTCATTAAACACAAGTGAATCAATCAGTCTCATTGTTGTACCTTGGACAAGATAGGAGACAACAATTATACCCTTGGTCCAGAATGAATTTTCTGTCTTCAGTCATGATGGCAAGTGTAAAAGAGCCTCCCCCCCCCCGATACTACAGTAGCCATAGTTTTAGTATACTACATAAATATAAGAAGTTTTCTTGGATTTGGTTCCAAGCCCACTTAAACATTTCTTTTCTAAGAAAATAAAATTATATTTAAGAAAACTGAATACATTTTGGTTATTATGCTTTGATATTTTATGTGTCATATTATTGCAAACAAGACATGAATAAAAAACATGGAATACAACAGGTGAGAGATTTACCCTTTTCTAATGAAACTAAAAACCAGAATGTGTGATGGTCAGTGATTACATAGTTTGCCTCAGTGAAGATTTTACTAGTCTACAGCAGCCAATGTAAAATTATCATGCAGAAGAAAACAACCAAGGTCATTTGTATCTACAAAATGTTGTTCCCTTTGGTGAGATATAAAGTGCATAAAAGAAAAAAGTAGTAAATTCTTCATAGAGGCAAAAGAATTGGTTGAGAATCAAAGATCAGATTTTAGCCCCCCTCCACCCCAAAAATCATCATTAAAATGAAATCCGCAGTATTTCAAAATTGATCTTTATACAGTTGTAAGGATGCTGTACTGACCAATGTCATGCACATTGCAAAACCAGTCAAAAACGTCATTTAAATCTTAGTACCATCATAATTCTCTCTCCATTTGCTCCATTTTCCCCACTGCTGCCGAATAACCTTATCGGTTACGACATTTATTCTAGTCTTTTCTACATAAAAATTAATCAGCACCCCCCCTCACCCAATGTCATAGAGTAGAATAACTGAATTTCTTCTAAAATAATATGCCTCTGTTTATGTGATGACATGTTAATGTTTGGTAATGATATTTTGGATTGTTGCTAACTGTATGCAACTTAATTATGCAGATGAAACTTTTGTAGAGTGGATGAAATGCCTTCTTTGTAAAGGAAGTGATAAATGTGTTGTCATGTGAATTTTTGGTCTTTGTCTGGTACCCTGGCTTGTTCAAGGTTAATTTATGTGTGTGTGTGTGTGTGAATGCATAAAATGTATCTTTAGCCTATGCTAACCCCATTATAATCTTGACAGTTTTGTCTGGTTGTAATCATTAAAGAGAAGAACTCGACAGATGTGTAAAGCCCAAAACACTATTATAACATTGTTGAGCCCATTTCCTGTAAACTTAAGCTTTTATAGACAGTGCTACAATATTAGTCTTAGTTTTTACATGTACTTTAGTCAATACATCTTTCAGTATTGGAAACTGGACATTTGGAGACATGTATCGACTTTAGAGGTAATATGAAATACTTGCCTTACGTCATGATATGAATTATTGGTTCTGGATACATTTGAAATAAAAAGTTGCCACTTGTTGTGAGGGAAACATTTTAGATTTTTGTTCTAATATGCTGGCAGCGTTAGAGGGTTGGCCACTCTTGAGTGCTACTTTTGAACACAAACTCATTGGTGGCAAGGGATTCTGGCCGTAAGAAGCAGGTGGCCGCTAGGGGCCCATTCATAAGGAGGACTATTGTAATGTTTTTAATGTACCAACTTCCAGTCATTAATTTCTAAAATATAAGTCACAAAGGCCTGTTTATGTAATAACGGTAGTGTTTATCAAAAGGTAAACCCTTACCAAGTTTAGCATTCTAGGTAGAATAGTATGCACATGTTGCACGATTCATACAAAAGTTTTACAAATTCGCATACTTGGTGATGTTTGAAAACTCCTTCAAATTAGTTTCATTTTGTGTGTATTAAAATGGTGTTCTGTGCAGTATACCATTTTATTTTTGCCATTCACCCATAAAGTGCTTGTTATTGCACATGTCAAGCTGGTAGAAATCTTTTAGAACTTGTCATATATTTCTTAACTGTGTTCACATGCTATTTGTTTGACTTGACATCAATGCTTGATAAACTAAATTTGACTGACACATTGGGTCCCATAATAAACATTCTGCCATAGTTTAAAACTTGCATTAAAGAAGTTTTACTTATGCACCTTTATAAAACTGGCTGTCTAGAAAACCCAGAATGTTGATTCCCAGAATGATTCGTCTTTAGATTTCATTTGGCAAATACTGGTTTTTCATAGTAATGAAGGCAATTCATTTTTAAAGGTAGTAAGCATGTCAGATTTTTGAAGCTGGGAAAGTCAGAGATTTTTTAATGCTAGTCTAATGTACATGATAAATGTTGTTGTTGTTCTGGGGCTTAACACCATTTCTCAGCACATGATAGGCTATACATGGTGGACAGTATTTATGGTGGAGGAAGAAACAGATATCTGCGGAAAGAACCACGAACCACGAGAAGCTATTGGCAAGCTTTCTCACATATCCACATGATAAATGAAAAAAAAAATGGATGGCTTGCCATTAACTCTCATTTCAGTGGTATTTCAAAATTAAATGTTGAAAATACAGACGATATCAAAGTAGAGTGCAATATTTGTTTATTTTCTCATCACAATTTAGTGCTGTGCTACAAAACCATTTAGCCCTACAATATAGCTTAGATAGATTTAATAAATAAGAATCTAAAAATGAAATTAAGAAGTAAAAGTAAAGGTATTTATTTGATGAAAATATATGTTAGAACAAGCAGACTATAGCATTAATGGACATAAAATCCTAATCAAGCATTATGGAATAGTAAATCTGGCATAGTAGTGGTAATAAAGTTAAACTTGGCAGAGTTTATGTTAGTAAAAAATCTTATTTTGGATTAGAATTATCCAAAAGATAATGTACACAACAACAAAGAACAGTTTGTAAACTTGTTCCATCTAGTTAAACTAGTTATGTATATATCCCTTCAGATAGACTGTAAAAATGGGTTCTCAAGTACAGAAGAATTATACACGGATAAGGAACAGGTTAAGCTCAGAAACAATAAAATATAACTTGTACAACTAGAGACATCTTTTAAAGATTTTAATTTCAGTAGGGATCTTTCAGAAGGGAGCAGGAAGTAGAAATTTAAATATTAGGTAAATGTTGAACTAGAGCCATTTTCTCCTCCACTCATTTTTGTTTTACTCCCTTCTTACTTTTTTGACAAGGGAGAAAATCCCCCCCCCATGATAAAATTTTGTGAGCATCTCTGCAGCATACTTTTGTGTCTATAAGCAAAATGCAAAATCTGAACAAAAGTAAATAAAGGCAAAATGTAGGTCAAAATAAGCTCTTTTGTTGTAATGGTGTCACATGTACCAACAGAAATGTATATCTTTGGTAAATTTATTGGACAATAATGGCCTCTAGCAATTATCCTGTAGTGCTCACAAAAACGCACTCACACCCCTCACCGATGAAATAAAGGTTGCAGTCACCTCTTTTTCATGTGCTAGTGATAGAGTGCATAGTCATATACTTCTTGGAAAGAAAATTTGAAACACAAATTGTAACCAGTATCACTAAAGCATGCAATATGGGTCACATTCACAGTGGTCTGCTTTTATTACTAATATTTAAAATAAGAGCCATAATGACCTACTTTTGTGATTATGATGGTGTATTTTTCAAGATATAATGGTATGTATACAGGGCTGTTGTGAATCAAATGCAAAAATCTGAATGTAAAATTAACATACTGTATGGAGAGTAACAACCTTAGCCCACTCACTTGTGGGGTAGGTGCAATGAAACCCACTCTGTAATTGGGGCTAGTACCTACAAATAAAGAATATTTGAGTGGCAGTAAGTTATACACTCATAGGTGTCTTTACATGTGAAGATACTAGTGACAACACCAAGGATAGCATGTAGTGGTAAGCTTAAAAATGCAAAAAACTAAATGGAGTTGTTGTTTTGTTGATAAATTGTATTTGATGAAGAAATGGAAACTTGTATTTTTCATAAAGATAAACTCAAGCCTGCAAAAACATTAACCCTTATTGCATGTTATGTAAGGCTCCATTAGTTCAAAATTTAGCTTCCATAAAGACAGTGGCTGTATTAAAGACGGACCTCAAGAAGACTTATATTTTCTAGTTTTCATATAAAACAAAACAACATTTTTGAAAATCTCCTGTTTTGGCAAAGTCATTGAATGATAGATATTATTTTAATTTTTAATATCCTCATAAAAAATAAACACAAATATTCAAAATGGAAACTCTTCGTATACTTTTGTGGAATTTGAGAAAGAATTTAATCTGTAGAACCAATATGTTTTATAAGATTATCAGGTATAGAAAAATGGGGAAAATATTGTTAAAGCATGTGATTAATAATATCACAAATTGTATATACTCTTTTACAGAGCCTGATTGCCCATTGCATAACGCTATGGTATATCTAGGTCCATCTTCTTTGTAGTTGGACTTGCAAGCAAGTATATGAAGTTTTCGATGTAATCCCTATAGCTTTTTACTGTAGCAGAGAGATGTGGAATTGACGTAGTTCCACTAAAGAATGATCTGAGCATGTTTTGACCATTAAGAACAGTAGGCATCGATACTTAATTACTTGCCCATGACACATTTTTCTTTCCTAAAAATATCCTTTTACTGCCCATGTCTTCAGAAGAATTATAAAATGGCCTGGATAATACGATAAACTTCTGCTAGGAGTGGAAATTAAATATAAATGTGAATAAAATAAAAATTCTTGTGCTAATGGATTCTTAATAATAAAGTATATATTTCTACTTGGTACTCATAATTTTGAGTTGCTTGAAAAATACACGTCTTTGTGTGATACTTGCAAAGGAGTTTTGAATCGCCAGAGGCAATAATTTGTGTCCAATTCAAAATAAAACCACATATTGCAAAATCAATATCACAACAAAAATGTTATAAAACCACATATTGCAAAATCAATATCACAACAAAAATGTTATATGTGTTTAAGTAGTAAGAAAACTACAACTCCTATGTGTGTCATCAGTCTGGGATATTACAGTAAAAATGTTTTTGGATTAGCTTATGCATTGTTACATATTCTGGGTATTGATATTACTGAATATTTTATTATATATAAATGTGGTATGTATAAATACTTGTAAAGAATCATGCAGTGTTTCTAGACTGTATCCCTCAAATACTAGAAAATCTTGTACTAAGCAGTGAACATCTGGCATCTTCAAAATGCAAGTAAGCTTTGTTGTTGTTGTGGTAGGGTTTAATGCCATTTTTCAGGACAAGATAGGCTATACATGGCCGCCAGTATAAATGGTGGAGGAAGAACCCAGGAAAAGCCTGGAAAGAACCACTGACCCATGACAAGCTTCTGGCAATCTTTCTCCCATACCCACATTGGCTGAATCCAAGACTAGAACCCACACAGACAGGTGAGATGGCAGTGATATGTAGCAGTGAGTGCTTTAGACCACTCTGGGCCCCAAAATTTTGAAAGACCAAAAGCAAAATTCTTTATATAACCTTTGCCATAGTTGCTTAATCAAGTAATTTAAATAGGTTGATATAAACATTAATTGAAGCAAATCATTGTGTCATTTCTTCCAAAACTTGATAATTGATGAAGAACTTTTCCTATTATCATGTACTGTAAATCAGCATCTAAGCAGAATACATATTTTATGCTACTTTCATACGAATTTGATATTAAATCAGATGAGTCAAGTAATAGTCTGATCTTTCTAATAGTCTCTACAAGAAGTTTTGCAAATACAGAAGCTAAATTTACAAGAGGTGTTTTCCAATTCACAAAATCTGACCAATCCTAGTTATGTAGTTGTATTCTAGTGGCATACATGACATGTGTCAAACATGTGATTAAAAGATCATAAATGTTATTATGTTTGTAATATTCACCATAAACTTGTGATGGATACAACATTTGTGTAAGAAAGGATACTTTAACTATTTTGTTATGAATAATGACAACACAGTACAAATATCATTAAAAGTCTTAAAATCATTCTTCAGGAATTTACATACATTCCTTACTGATGGAAACTACCAACATACTGGCACAGTGAAAAAGTTCTGTGGTATATACCACATGAAAAAATGAACCGGTATAATAGTAATGCAATGCTCCACTAAATGAACTGAACATGAATTTTGGAAAGCCAATATTGTCAATTCTGTCTCTATACACATTTCTTCTCTGTATAATAAACAAGTTCTTAGGATTCAGTTCTTTAGAAACATTCAGATGATTTGATTTTTTTTTGGATAATTTTACATTACATACAAAACTTGTCAACTGACATGGTTAAAGATCTGCTTAAATTCTGTTTCATAGATGTTTTAATATTTTTCAGATATAAAAATATATGACACAGATATAAAAAATATGACATAATCCCACACCATCACCACTGTTAATTTAGAAAACTGTAAACTTTAATCCATTATATTATTTTGTCTCAAAATTAATTGTTGCATCATCCCATCCAATTATCTCATCTCGAGTCTGCTCTTGAAGCCATTTCATCAACGGTGCAAAATACTGTCTTATGGCAGATGTGCTGATTGACCTCTGACCTGTAATGGCTTTCATGGCTTCTGGCCAGGGTTTCTTTTTACCGAAGACCATCACATCTCTGAAATAAAAATCAAATTTGTTTTGTATTAATAAAATAATATCATCTTGGCTTTGTGACTACATCTAGTACTATGTCCAGTAAAAAAAAAATTTGTAGGTACATGTTGTGGCATATAATAATCTCAATGAAGTACAAAAGTACAAATAAGAATCTTTGATTTGACCTCAAGGTCAATTAGAGTGGGTGTAAATACATTGGAACTCTGTTCTGCATCAGTTTGTTTTACAAACACTCATTTTGCAGGATGGGTTTGAGTGAAAACCCCAAGTCAATACATGTACTACATTCATGATGAGATTTTCAAAATGGCCACCATGGATATTGCATTAAATATTTAACTGTTGCTACCTTTCTGCTATGGTGGATGTGTTGTTGGCATCATCTTTATATGGGATGAACCATGTATGATGACTTTTAATTAGCTGATTAGTCAAGGGATGCCCTGACAACCATAATCTTTCTAGGGTTACAGCTCCTGGATTGTTGGTTGTATTAATGTTTTGTGGGTTTATTTTACAAAAACATTTTGGCCATACAACACATTCTGAATGAAAATGGACCTGATCGGATGATTTACATGTCACCACAGTGGCCATCTGAAAATAAGGACATTGCCATTATTAACAAATGTTCGGACTAACAAATGTTCATTCAATTTCTAACAGCGCCGGTGGCCTAGTGGTTAGAACATGCACCTTAAATGTGAGAGGCCGTGGTTTGATCCCCGGTCGAGTCATACCAAAGACTTATAAAAATGGTACTAACAGCTGCCTCGCTTGACGTTCAGCATTAAGAGGTTAGTGTTAGGACTGGTCGGCCTGGTGTCAGGATAATGTGACTGGGTGGGACATGATGTTACATGTCTGTGGCATAATTCCCCAGTGCTAGACATAATTATGAATTGCCACACTGCAGACATCATAGCAATATGGCTGAAAAATTGTTAAAGGTACATTAAAAATCATAATCACATCACATTCAATTTCTTCTTGCAATTTCTCAACAAAAATAAATGTTAATTCAATGTACCTAACCCCTTATCTTTCAAAAGTCTATCTCTAAAACAGAAAAAAAATACAATGAAAATGCAAACATAAAATAGAGAATCCTTCCATTCTGGCATATGATTTGGAATATTTCTATCATATTTGATTTACTATAGTCAAATGATAAAATATATTGTCCTCTTAAACCGAATGCTAGGAATTTTGCCCCTGACTGCATGTGTAAGTCTGCTAAGAATGGGTATCTCCTTGCAATCAGTTGAAATTAATAAGGTAATCTTAATGGTGATCCATAAACACAACTAAGGGATTTATTTGATCACTAATGATAGATTGTACACATTTAGTTATCACAGATATATATATATATATATATATATATATATATATATATATATATATATATATATATATATATATATATATATATATATATATATATAGTACTACCAAATCTAAAAGTTCATCTAACATTCCCTCTCCATCTTCCACTCCATCCTCCACTCCATCCTCCACTCCTTTCTCCACTCCATCAATGACAGCATTTTCATATTTCTTCCTCCTCTTTTATCAGTTATTTTTTTTAAAGTGTTCATTACATGTTTCAGCTGTAAATGTTACATGTTGCTATCTGACATGAATTCAATAATGTATATATAATTACTTGTAATATTTCGATTATTTAAGTGTAATATTATGCCTTCATTGATCCTAACAGCCATATTATGTAATTAAATATTACTGTTAATGAGAGAGCTAGCAGTAAGCTTAATATGCTAGTGTACCAGTTGTTCGATTTTATGAACTTTCCATGACGACTTCTGCAAACACTACTGTTTAAATAAAAATCCAATGTTTTTTAGGTAAGTCTGCCTAGGAAATATTTAAAGATGATCTGATGGACTAGAGAATGTCAATCTGGCATTCTGCCTTTGCTGTAAACACAAGAAGAAGGAATTTGCAACAGTCTTACTTACTTTCTCCAATGTAAAGACAACCATTTATCCGTAACAATATATTTTATATTCAAACAAAAATATCCTGGGGTAATTCTCATTTCTATAATGAAGCTTAATAACACCATTTTTATGTTAACAACTTCCTATGATTAACATATTCCTATGAGAACAATGTACTCACCTATAAGACAAGGCCAGCTACAAATTGCACACAATCATATCTGCCATTGCATAATGGACCTGCAGATCTGGGTTGGTGAGGTTTGTTAATCAGTACAACAAACAACATAGACCCCAATCTGCAGGTGAATCATGCTACTGCAGATCTGGTTCTCTAATGTTTGCAGTTAGATTCGACTTAAAAGTGAATATATAGGGTATCTATGATTAAATCCATCTATTTGAGCAGTGAAATTGCAATGGGTGATTGGTGGTAATGCCAGTATTTTTATGAATCCTTCAATCCGATTGATGGTAATACCAGGGTATTAGTTTGAATTCTTTACTGTGATTGGTGGTAATGCCAGTGTAATTTGTTTGAATCCAATGTCATTGGTAGTAATGCCTGGGTGTTTGTTTGACTCCTTCATTGTAATTGGTAGTAATATCAGTGTATATATTTGAATCCTTCATTGTGATTGGTAGTAATGCCTGTGTATATATTTGAATCCTTCATTGTAATTGGTAGTAATGCCTGTGTATATATTTGAATCCTTGTTTGTAATTAGTAGTAATGCCTGTGTATTTATTTGAATCCTTCATTGTGATTGGTACTAATGCCTGTGTATTTATTTGAATCCTTCATTGTGATTGGTAGTAATGCCTGTGTATATATTTGAATCCTTCATTGTAATTGGTAGTAATGCCTGTGTATATATTTGAATCCTTCATTGTAATTGGTAGTAATGCCTGTGTATTTATTTGAATCCTTCATTGTAATTGGTAGTAATATCAGTGTATATATTTGAATCCTTCATTGTGATTGGTAGTAATGCCTGGGTGTTTATTTGAATCCTTCATTGTGATTGGTAGTAATGCCTGGGTGTTTGTTTGAATCCTTCATTGTGATTGGTAGTAATGCCTGTGTATTTATTTGAATCCTTCATTGTAATTGGTAGTAATATCAGTGTATATATTTGAATCCTTCATTATAATTGGTAGTAATATCAGTGTATATATTTGAATCCTTCATTGTGATTGGTAGTAATGCCTGTGTATTTATTTGAATCCTTCATTGTCATTGGTAGTAATGCCTGTATATTTATTTGAATCCTTCATTGTGATTGGTAGTAATGCCTGGGTGTTTGTTTGAATCCTTCATTATCATTGGTAGTAATGCCTGGGTGTTTGTTTGAATCCTTCATTGTGATTGGTAGTAATGCCTGTGTATTTATTTGAATCCTTCATTGTGATTGGTAGTAATGCCTGGGTGTTTGTTTGAATCCTTCATTATCATTGGTAGTAATGCCTGGGTGTTTGTTTGAATCCTTCATTGTGATTGGTAGTAATTCCTGTGTATTTATTTGAATCCTTCATTGTGATTGGTAGTAATGCCTGTGTATTTATTTGAATCCTTCATTATCATTGGTAGTAATGCCTGTGTATTTATTTGAATCCTTCATTGTGTAATTGGTAGTAATGCCTGTGTATTTATTTGAATCCTTCATTATAATTGGTAGTAATGCCTGTGTATTTATTTGAATCCTTCATTGTGATTGGTAGTAATGCCTGTGTATTTTTTTGAATCCTTCATTGTAATTGGTAGTAATGCCTGTGTATTTATTTGAATCCTTCATTGTGATTGGTAGTAATGCCTGGGTGTTTGTTTGAATCCTTCATTATCATTGGTAGTAATGCCTGTGTATTTTTTTGAATCCTTCATTGTAATTGGTAGTAATGCCTGTGTATTTATTTGAATCCTTCATTGTGATTGGTAGTAATGCCTGTGCATTTATTTGACTCCTTCATTATAATTGGTAGTAATGCCAGTGTATTTATTTGAATCCTTCATTGTCATTGGTAGTAATGCCTGTGTATTTATTTGAATCCTTCATTATAATTGGTAGTAATGCCTGTGTATTTATTTGAATCCTTCATTGTGATTGGTAGTAATGCCTGTATATTTATTTGAATCCTTCATTATAATTGGTAGTAATGCCAGTGTATTTATTTGAATCCTTCATTGTGATTGGTAGTAATGCCTGTGTATTTATTTGAATCCTTCATTGTTTGATTGGTAGCAATGCCTGGGTGTTTGTTTGAATCCTTCATTATCATTGGTAGTAATGCCTGTGTATTTATTTGAATCCTTCATTGTGATTGATAGTAATGCCTGGGTTTTTGTTTGAATCCTTCATTATCATTGGTAGTAATGCCTGTGTATTTGTTTTAATCCTTTAGGGTGACTTTGAATCCTTCAGTGTGTGATTGGTGGTAATGCCATTGTATTTGCTTGAATTCTGTAATGTGATTGGTAGTAATTCCAGTGTATTTGTTTGAATCCTTCATTGTGATTAGTAATAATAACAAGATATTTGTTTTAATCCTTCAAAGACAAGACTGGGATGTCCACAATGCTCTATCATTGTAAGAAGTACTTTAATCCCTCTGCAACCTGTTGTGTTGATAAATGTCATCAGTCAATCAATCTATCAGTCAATCAATCAATACATCAGTCAATCAATCTATCAGTCAATCAATCAATACATCAATCAATCAATACATTAGTCAATCAGTCAATCAATACATTAGTCTATCAGTCAATCAATCAATACAGCAGGCAATCAGTAAATCAGTCAAATGAATTTTTTTAGAAGCATTTGGTTGTCCTTAGCAGAGCAGCTTTCCAGCACAATGTTTATTGGTAGAAATAACAACCCTATGAGTGGTAGAAATGACATCTGTAAATCAACCCTATGAGTGGTAGAAATGACATCTGTAAATCAACCCTATGATTGGAATAAATCATATATGTAGGTCAACCCTATCATTGGTAGAAATGACATGTAAGTAAACTCTATGACTGGTAGAAATGAGATCTGTAAGTCAGCCCTAGGATTGGTAGAAATGACATGTAAGTAAACTCTATGACTGGTAGAAATGAGATCTGTAAGTCAGCCCTAGGATTGGTAGAAATGACATGTAAGTAAAGTCTATGACTGGTAGAAATGAGATCTGAAGTCAGCCCTAGGATTGGTAGAAATGACATGTAAGTAAACTCTATGACTGGTAGAAATGAGATCTGAAAGTCAGCCCTAGGATTGGTAGAAATGACATGTAAGTAAACTCTATGACTGGTAGAAATGAGATCTGTAAGTCAGCCCTAGGATTGGTAGAAATGACATGTAAGTAAACTCTATGACTAGTAGAAATGAGATCTGTAAGTCAGCCCTAGGATTGGTAGAAATGACATGCAAGTAAACTCTATGACTGGTAGAAATGAGATCTGTAAGTCAGCCCTAGGATTGGTAGAAATGACATGTAAGTAAACTCTATGACTGGTAGAAATGAGATCTGTAAGTCAGCCCTAGGATTGGTAGAAATGACATGTAAGTAAACTCTGACTGGTAGAAATGAGATCTGTAAGTCAGCCCTAGGATTGGTAGAAATGACATGTAAGTAAACTCTATGACTGGTAGAAATGAGATCTGTAAGTCAGCCCTAGGATTGGTAGAAATGACATGTAAGCAAACACTATGACTGGTAGAAATGAGATCTGTAAGTCAGCCCTAGGACTGGTAGAAATGACATGTAAGTAAACTCTATGACTGGTAGAAATGAGATATGTAAGTCAGCCCTAGAATTGGTAGAAATGACATGTAAGTAAACTCTATAACTGGTAGAAATGAGATCTGTAAGTCAGCCTTAGGATTGGTAGAAATGACATGTAAGTAAACACTATGACTGGTAGAAATGAGATCTGTAAGTCAGCCCTATGATTGGTAGAAATGACATGTAAGTAAACTCTATGGTAGAAATGAGATCTGTAAGTCAGCCCTAGGATTGGTAGAAATGACATGTAAGTAAACTCTATGACTGGTAGAAATGAGATCTGTAAGTCAGCCCTAGGATTGGTAGAAATGACATGTAAGTAAACTCTATGACTGGTAGAAATGAGATCTGTAAGTCAGCCCTAGGATTGGTAGAAATGACATGTAAGTAAACTCTATGACTGGTAGAAATGAGATCTGTAAGTCAGCCCTAGGATTAGTAGAAATGACATGTCAGCCCTAGGATTAGATGCATCACACATGGCATTTTAATCAATTTTGCTGCTGACTGCTAGAAATAACAGGTATATGTAGATTATACACACATATTGAACTATACTCACCTGAGCAGTTTTCCTGCAGCTTGTGATTGGTAGAAATCACAGGTATGTAGGTCACCTGTATGACCAGATGCCTTACACATTGCATCATAAAATTGGAACTGAATGATGAAGCTCACAAAATAGCTGCAAAAGATAAATGTAGTTTGTTACAAAGTAGTTTATTGCAAAGTATTTCATTACAAGGTAATTTTTTATAAAAATACTTAATTAGAAGTTAGTTTTTTTTACAGAAGAACTTCCTTACAAGGTAGTTTATTACAAAGTATTTCATTACAAGGTAGTTTATATTACAAAAGTATTTCATTACAAGGCAGTTTATTACAAAAGTATTTCATTACAAGGTAGTTTACTACAAAAGTATTTCATTACAACATAGTTTCTTATGAAAGTATTTCATTACAAGGTAGTTTATTACAAAGTATTTCATTACAAGGTAGTTTATTACAAAGTAGCTTTTTTTGTTCATGTTGTTTAAATATTACCATACCTATACAGAGAAATCATATAAAATCTAAATGAGTTTGATAATAACTGCACAGACTTTAGATGTATATTGTGAACAGTTTCAGAATTTTCTTTTCTTTGTACATATCTTGACATGGATGAGGTAGTGGATGGTATGTTGGCAGCTATTTTACTTTATGCATGTGGTACTGGATGGCACATTGGTAGTTCTTTTTACTATTTAGATGTGGGTGTCTGATGAGAAATTGGTAGCTATTTAACTGCATGGATGGAATATTGGATGGTACATTGGTAGCTGTTTTACCATATGGATTGTGGTGTCTGATGATACATTGGTTGCTGTTTTTATATATAGATGTGGTATTAGATGGTATATTAGTAGTGGTTTTACTATATGGATGGGGTATTAGATGGTACATTGGTAGTTGTTTTACTATATGGATGGGGTACTGGATGGTACATTGGTAATTGTTTTACTATATGGATGGGGTATTGGATGGTACATTGGTAGTTGTTTTACTATACTGATGGGATATTAGATGGTACATTGGTAGTTGTTTTACTATATGGATGGGGTATTAGATGGTACATTGGTAGTTGTTTTACTATATGGATGGGGCATTGGATGGTACATTGGTAGTTGTTTTACTATATTGATGGGATATTTGATGGTACATTGGTAGTTGTTTTACTATATGAATGGGGTATTAGATGGTACATTGGTAGTTGTTTTACTATATGGATGGGGCATTGGATGGTACATTGGTAGTTGTTTTACTATATTGATGGGATATTTGATGGTACATTGGTAGTTGTTTTACTATATGGATGGGGTATTAGATGGTACATTTATAGCTGTTTTACTATATGGATGGGATATTGGATGGTACATTGGTAGTTGTTTTACTATATAGATGGGGTTTAGGATGGTACATTAGTAGTTGTTTTACTATATGGATGGAGTATTAGATGGTACATTAATAGTTGTTTGCTATATAGATTGGGTATTAAATGGTACATAGGTAGTTGTTTTACTATATGGATGGGGTATTGGATGGTACATTGGTAGCAGTTTAACTATATGGATGGGGTTTTAGATGGTAAATTTGTAGTTGTTTCACTATATGGATGGGGTATTAGATGGTACATTAGTAGCTGTATTACTATATGGATGGGGTATTAGATGGGGTAATGAATGTAAATGCCTTACCATATGGATGGTGCATTGGTAAGTATGTCTTACCATATAAATATGGAATAAGATGAGTAAATTCGTAGGTATGTCTTACCATGTGTATGAGGAATTGGCTTTAAATTTGGCAGGGGTCTCACCATATGGATGTGAGACTGGATTTAAATTTGGTAGACATCTTACCATATGATGTGAGACTGAATTTAAATTTGGTAGAGTCTTACCATGTGGATATAAGAATAAATTTAAATTTGAAAGATGTTTTACATAATTGATGTGAGATTTATAATTTGCTTTGATATCTTACCATATGTACGGGGAATTGGATGGTACATGGAATTTAGCTCCAGGATCAAAGTCTTCTTCACTACGTTGTACTGGTGCCACAATGCCTTGATATTTCAGTCTGTAGCAAAATTATGGAATTTGATGAATAGCCATTAGAATTTTAATATGCACTGGTGCCACAATGCCTTGATATTTTAGTCTGTAGCAAAATAATGGAATTGGATAAATAGCCATTAGAATTATAATAGAATAGCCACAATCACCATGTGTGTTTGTATGTATGTCTGTGTGTAAGTGAACTGATTTAAAATAAAGTTAGCACATGAACACTTACTAATATAGTACTACTATTACTACTA